>QEPC01006384.1:3760137-3785226 GCA_003113815.1 Sphenodon punctatus
TTTTCCCTACATGCATCACTTTGCACTTGTCCACATTAAATCTCATCTGCCATTTAGATGCCCAGGCACCCAGTCTCGTAAGATCCTGTTGCAGTTCTTCACAGTCTGCTCGTGTTTTAACGACCTTGAATAACTTGGTGTTTTCTGCAAATTTGATCACTTCACTCTTAACGCCCTTTTCCAGATCTTTAATAAATACATTAAACAGCACTGGTCTCAATACAGATCCCTGAGGCACACCACTTTTTACATCTGTCCATTGTGGAAACTGACAATTTAGGATGTTTTCAGATGTGATGCTAACCCCAGTTTAACCACACTTGAACATTTCTTATACATGTTGAGGGGCTCTATTGTTGCCCTATGCTGCCCTGCAACATGCATAAGAAATGTTTAAGTGTGGTTAAACTGGGGTTAGCATCATGTCTGAAAACACCCTTAGTCCTACTCTTTGCTTCCTATCCTTTAACCAGTTACCGATCTATAGTAAGATACTACCTCCTATCCCATGACTTTTTAATTTTCTCAAGAGTCTTTTATGTGGGATCTTATCAAATGCTTTCTGGAAATCAAGATACACGATATCGACTGGGTCTCCCTGTCCACATGCTTATTTACACCCTCAAAGAATTCCTACAGATTAGTGAGGCATGACTTACCTTTGCTAAATCCATGTTGATTCTTCCCCATTAAGCCATGTTTATCAACATAGCCAGCGACTGTGTTCTTAATGATATTTTCCACTATTTTGTCCGGCACAGACGTCACTTTTACTGGTCTGTAGTTTCCAGGATCACCTCTGGGTACCTTTTTAAATATCAGGGTTACATTTGTCACCCTCCAGTCCTTGGGGACAGTAGCAGATTTTATTGATAGGTTACTAATTACTAACAGTAGGTCTGTAATTTCATATTTGAGTTCTTTCACACTCTGTGGTGAATGCCTGGTGATTTTGTTAGTATTTAGTTTGTCAATTTGCTCTGGAACCTCCTCCAGAGTCACAATGATTTGTGACAGCTCTTCCAACTCCACATATAAAAGATTCTTTTATATGTGGAGACCCACCTGAGAGCGGCCCCCTCCAGTATGGCCCCTCGAACCCAACATCATTGCTGGAGATGCCTAGGTTGCCTCTGATGTCATCAGGGCACACCATCAGGAAAATCGGCAGCAGCATTTCCCTAGCTACCAGGGCGGGGCCACAGTCTGGTGTCAAATTTAAGAACCCTGAGGCCGCTGACCCAGGCAGCAGAAGTCTGTCACAGACACCTGGCCTTTTTCTCTGGCCCGGGAAACAAACACCATCCCAGACACATTCGCTCGGTGTCTTTGCAGTCTGGTTTGTGAGCTGATGGCCCTACTCTCTTGTGTGTCCGTCACCCATGGCCTGAAGTCACCATGGGTAGCCCCGCTTAGAGCATGTCACACTAATCAAGTCTTCAAGTGATGAAGGCATGGATGATAGTGACCAGGTCGGAGTCTGAGGCATATGGCCGAACCCGCCCCACCAGATGGAATTGGTGAAACACACTCCTTGCCACTGCTCCCACCTGGACATCCAGGTGGAGTTGGGAGTTGAGGAGCACTCCCAGACTGTGAACCTGGGGAACCAGCAGGGTGAAAACTCCATCACTGATGGGAGATGTCACACCCACCTCCTTCCCCACTAGGATCAGCTCAGTCTTGTCGGGAAATAACAACAACCGGCATACCGAAATAATGAAATTACCTGGAAAACCAAAATAAGACCCTGAAAATTCCACACATTTGGGACAAAATCAGGACATAATTGATATTTCGGTACGCTGGTTTTCAGTATTTTGGTATACTGGTTGCTGGTATTTCGGTATTTCAAGTACCCACCTGAAAACTTGTTCAGGTATAGAAAAGTATCCACAATATTTGGTTTGGTTTGAGTACCAGAAATTCAACAGGTCTACCTGTTTTTCTGGGTACTCATTTTAGATCCACATCTTTTGTGCCCTGCCACAGTTATGTTGTTGCCTTTGTGCTTCTAATACTGCAAGGAAAAATTCAAATCAAAATATGATGCATTTGCTGAGGTTTCCCCACCCCTCAATTTACATTTAAAGCAAAATGGAGAAATGTTTCTGCTCTTATCCATGTTTATAATTTACCGATGCTTTTTTTCACTTGTAAAAAATCCAGATGTTCTTATCAGAAAATCTATTGCTGTGACTGGTTTGGGGAGGGGGGTTATGTTTTATTGGTTATTGTTTGTCAGCTCCCCACTGGAGCTGAAATGGGCACCTTATTTGCTATTCATGGGCAATACTGGTATTTTTTAGTACCTTGTTGTGTACTCAACAGGCTACGCTGTTATTGAATGGGTACCCAGATACCTGAAAAATTGGTAATTTCTGATACCATGTTTTTGATTTTCTGGTTACCAATTAGTAACTTGGGATTAAAAACCAAACATTTGGGACCAGATGTTGACATTTTGTAGCCGTAAGTCAACATTTCAGGACATTCGGGGACTTTGAGTACACAAATCAGGTCAAAATTGGGTCCCAATATTTTCAAGTCGATTTCAGTATCAGAAATTCAATGGGCATACTCATTTTCTGAGTACTTATTTCAGTCCTATCCCCCAGCCCCCATTGCCTCTTTGCAGATATACAGAAAGGAGAATGTCTCAAGTAACTAAGTAGAAGGCTGCAGCCTTTTCTCTCTGATCCAGATCTGGCCACGGTCATACATGCTTTCACCACCTCGAGGCTAGACTACAGCAATGCACTCTACATGAGGCTGCCCTTGAAGACTGTTCAGAAACTTCAGCTGGTGCAGAACGCAGCGGCTCAGCTCCTCTTAGGGATGAGTCACTGGGAGCACATTACACCGGTGCCCTGAAGTCTGCACTATCTACCTATAGCTTTCCGGGCACAATATAAGGTGTTGACTTTGGCCTTTAAAGCCCTGAATGGCCTGGGCCCCACTTATCTGAAAGAACGCCTGTCCTACCATGCCCCACTGCGGCCTCTGCGGTCGGCCAGGAGCATCCTCTTGTGGGTCCCATTTGCCACCCTTATCCATACGATGGGGGCACGCAGAAGGACGTTCTCGGTTGCTGCCCTGATGCTGTCGAACTCCCTCCCTCTGGAGATTCATTGAGTTCGAGCCTGAGCAACTTTCGGAGGTGGTGTAAGACCTCTCCTTTTGTTAAAGCTTTTGGTGGGCAGGGATAGAGAGTGGGTGGCAGGTTGTCAGGGGGATTGGGATTTGATTGGGTAGGGTTTTTTATTGTATTTTTGCCCTTCCCCGAATCTATCTATCTATCTATCTATCTATCTATCTATCTATCTATCTATCTATCTATCTATCTATCTATTTGGGGAAGGGAGGGGTATAAATGGAAATAAATAAATAAATAAAAAATAAATTTAAATTTAATAAAAAAGCTGTGGGTAGGACCAGGGAGGAAAGGAGCTGGTCAGCTACAGGTTACATAACCACTCCCAGCCCTGATGGAACATTGTGTTTTAGAACCTTCACCTCCCTTTTGTTGTTACAAGATTCCATTTAGATTCTTGGCTTGCTCTCTGGCTCATGAACTGCTCTGCTTTCAGCTGGTGCCACCAGTTGGTGAATCATTCTGTTTACAATCTTGAGAGGGCTATCTGGGTAACTCAACTGCAGAAACACAGTGATATACAGCAGATCCGCAGCAACAGTGAACTGCCAAAGGAACATGACTCAGAAAAACAACATATGCAACTTAGTTTAGTTTATACGATTCAAATGCAAGAAAGCCAGTCGACCTGGAGCAAGAGCTTAATGGATGTGGCAAGAGATGCAATTTTAAATGCCTGCTCCATCTCTGTCTTAGTGTGTCCTAATGTGTAAAAATAGATTCATGGACTGGAGTCAGAAGGAACCTTTGAGATCATCGAGTCGAACTTCTTGCTTAACAGCATTTACCCAGTGATTTCCTACATCATGGGCGGCCAGACTTATAGGGTACGTAATCCACTTGACAGAAGAGTCAACATCCGGAGATCTACCAGGACACCTCCTGCTTAGGGGTGCGCATTCATTTTGTTTTGTATCGGTTACTAAAATGAACTGAGCTCTAGTCATTTTTGTTTAGATAGTTACAAAAACAAATGAATAAGCAAATGACAAACTGAAAATGAATGACTAAGCAAACAATTGTTGTTTTCTTTCAATTTTTGTTTTTTGTCATTTAAAAATAAAAACATTAAATAATAATTTTAAAAAAACTATGTATGCACAAAATGGCCACCAGGGGCATTCTGTGCATGGGTGCCCTTTTCCGAAACGCGAGACTGAAAGGTGGGGTAAAAGTGAAGCCATTCCACCAGAAGTGGGGGGCTCTGGGGAGCAGCACTGAAACGGGTACCTAAATTAGTACCTACAGGTAATACCTGCATTTTCAGGTACTTGATGGGTTACCAATGTACCAATCGGGTACCCAGATACCCAAAAAGTCAGTAATTTCTGGTACTGATTTTTCAATTTTTCAATTATCAATCGTTATATTGGGTTGAAAAACCAAAAAATCAGGATGGAAATAAAAAAAAGCAGGACTGGAAGTCGATTTTCTAGGACTGGGTGTCAATTTTCTGGGACAGAAAATCAATAATTAGATGTTGGAAGTTGGTAAATCGATAAAAAAGATGAAAAATTGGCACTGAAAGTTGACATTCTAGGACTGGAAGTCGACATTCTGGGACATAAATTGGGTTGCAGTTGGGTCGCAATCAGTACCGCATATTGTTGGGCTGATTCAGGAACTGGAAATTCGAAGGGCATAGCTGTTTTTGCAGGTCTCCATTTCATGCCCCTCACAACACGCCTTTGTTTTGCTTTGCATTTCAAAGAGTCTACCTAACGTTCAGAAGGCTGGGTAACTTTGCACTGAGAGAATAATGGCTAAACTGTAGCTATTCCAGTAAAATTTAGGGATGGGTGAACGCGGTTCGGAAGTTTGGAATTTGGCCGAACTCGATCTGTTCGGTCGACCGAACCGAACCGAATTTCTGAACTCGAATTTCAAACTGAACTGAACCAAACCAAATTTCCGAACTCCATTCTGTTCGCCCATCCCTAGTGGCAACAAACAAAAAAACCCTGATTTTGAATAGCCGAACTTGGTTTGGAAGTTTGGAATTCAACCGAACTTGGTCTGTTCAGTCGACCAAACTGAAATTCCGAACCAAACTTGAATTTTAAACCGAATCGAACCGAACCGAATTTCCGAACTCAAATTTTAAACTGAACCGAACCGAACCGAATTTCTGAACTCCATTCTGTTCGCCCATCCCTAGTAAAATTACAGTAGCAACATGGAATCATGGATGCTGACATAAAACTGTAGGTAACACCTCATCATGGCTTACCACAGCCTTACTCAGCTACCTCATGGTCGCATTACTACAGGCAAGATGGATTTACTGTAGGCTAACTTAATAAAATGAGGTTTATGATAATATCTATGCTGATACAGCACTTAGAATATAATACACTTAGTTCAGGCAAGACGTTAGGGATGGGCGAACGCAGTTCAGAAGTTCGGAGTTTGGACCGAACTCGGTCTGTTCGGTCGACCGAACCGAACTTCTGAATTGAACTCAAATTTCAAACCGAACCGAAATTCTGAAATTCGTTCTGTTCGCCCATCCCTAGTGGCAACACACACCAAAAAAAATTGGTTTTGAATGGACGAACTTGGTTCGGAAGTTCTGAATTCGACCGAACTTGGTCTGTTCGGTCGACCGAACCGAACTTCTGAACCGAACTTGAATTTCAAACCGAACCGAACCAAACCGAATTTCCGAACTCAAATTTCAAATTAAACCGAACCGAGTCGAATTTCCGAACTCCGTTCTGTTCGCCCATCCCTACAGGATGTCATTACAAACACTCCTTTTGGCTGATAACTCTTCCGTACATTTGTTCTCAGGGAGTGTTACAGAGTAATTGGGGATTAGCTGAGGAGACACAGGGCCATGGAGAGGGATTGGAGATGAAAATTTAGTATCCGTGGGTAATACCCACATTTTTTAGTGCCGTGTCAGGTAACCAACAGGCTACCCACGCACCGATAGGGTACGAGTCTGTAATTTCCATTAACGATTTACCAATTTCTTGGTTATCAATAGGTAAATCAGAATGGCAACTTGAAAAAACTGGAACCATGAGTCGATATTCCAGAACCTGAAATCAACAGGGACATCAGGTACCTGAACCAGGCACTAATCAATTATCAGTTCTTACTTGAACTTTGTGGGTTCAATTCAGGTACTGGAAATTTGACGATATACCCATCTTGGGGGGTATTTGCTTCAGCTCTAGGAGGAATGAAGGGGCCTCCCAGAGGTTTTCTTTGGATCTTCTCCCAGCCTCATGACCCAGGCCTGAACACAATTGGACAATTGTCTGTGGCTGTACTCAAATGCACCCTTGGATGAAATTAATGGGGTGAATCTGGACTAAGATCCAGATGACTGCTCAGTTTTCATCTCAAGAGATTATTTGTTTGGATTCTTGTAGTACATCCCAACACACCTATTTCTCCCCAGCTGAGATCAAGGGCTCTTCACGTTGTATGCTACATGGGCTCTGAGGGAGAAATTCCCTTCCTAAAGAGATTTCAGTCTAAAAGTGGCCTGGAGCCCACATATCTGAAAGACCGCCTCATTCTCTAGGCTGCCTCCATCGTGGTCCCGAGTGACGTCAGCCGGGAATGCTCTCCTGCACATATTGTTGGCGCATTGTGTTCATATGGTATGGGCGTACAGAGAGGCATTCTCAGTTATGGCGCTACCTTCCCCCAAGGTTTGCCAAAGAATGAGCCATGGCATTTTCCGAAGGCAATGTCAGACTTTTTTGTTTGGCCAAGTATTTTGCAGACAGGAATAGGATTTGGGGGGGAGGGGTATTATGTTGTAACCTGCCCTGAGCCCAAAAGATGAGCATAATAGAAATCTAAACAAACAAAAGAACAAATAAATGAGAGAGATTGTCAGCCATGGGTCCCGGGGCTGTCCCCACACTCCCCCCGCCCCTGCGGCCGATTCCACGTCACCTGCGGACCCCCCCACCGCAGCGCCAGTGGCGTCATGGCAGGACCCAGTTACCAGGGCAACGGCTGCTGCTGACAGCGGCTCAGCCCCACTTCCGGAAACCCTGCAGAGCATGGGGGGCGGGGACTAGAAGGCTGTGGCATTCCGCTCAACTGCGGGCGTGGCAAGGGGTGGGGCCCCAGGCATAAATGCTGGCACAATGAAACAGACCACGCCGGTAATCAGAGTGAGAGACTGGCCCTTGGAAAAACTAAGTGTGATGGAACTTCTTATTGTGAACCCCTGGTGTAGTGTGTGTTTGTGTACTTGCAAAGTTGTCTTCCTTTTGTTCCCCTGATTTTGTGGTGTGCATGTGCGAGTGAACAGTGTGTGTGTGTGTGTGTGTGTGTGTGTGTGTGTGTGTGTGAGACCTAATTCCCCTCCCCCCCACATCACCTTCCCGTACCTGTGTGTAGTGCCTGCCTCAGTCCTTACCCTTGTACCTGGGATCCCTACCTCCTAGCCCCCACAGTACCCCACGGACCACCCCTCGTTCCACTTCCTGCATGACAGTGAATATCTGTGTCCCTCTGGGGAACCTTGGGCTTTGGCCTGTTTGAGCTCTGTGCCCTATGACGATGGGGGCCCCGTCTCTTTGAGACTCATTGGGCCCACATACTATCCTGACGGGCTGTTTCCTGGAACCTCCAGACCAGAACCAAGGCAACTGCCAGGGGTGCATGGACTGGTGTGTGTCTGTTGTCCCCTTCCCCCTCTCCCACCTGACAGAGATGAAGGGCGAGAGAAGTGACTTGACCAATGTCTTGCAGTAGGTCGATAGCAGAGACAAAACCCGAGTGAAAATGTTTCTGACCCTTAAGTCTGATGCCCTAACCACAGCTCCTCATGTCTGCCGTAGGGAAAAGTTGTGTCTGGGCCCCTGCAATAAGCTATCCTGCCTTTCCTTCTGCCCCTGCACAGCAACCAGGAGCAAGGCCCACAGGCCTTGCACACTCCTGAATGATTTCTCCCTAGCACATTTCTGAATTCTGCGCAGCTGCCTGAAATTGAAGGGGATACTGCCAGGCATCCTCACTATGTGCCACTCAACTCCCTGCGACTAGTTTGTGGAAATGTCGCCCTTAGGCTCCTAATGTAGCTGATCATTCCCCAAGCTTCAGAACACTATCGACTTGCTCGGTCGGTCCACTCTGGCGATTGCTCGGTTTTAATTAATAGTCCATTTTGTTTTCTTATCAAATTAGCGGACAAAAATGGATCCCTCCTCCTAGCTGTACCCCAGTTCATTAGAGCCAAATTGTGTGTGTTAACTCTACCGACGCAAGGACATCAAGTGGCACCTCTACTAGCTTCCAGGGCTAACTTCCAGGGATTCTGGATAGCCTCTTGTTCCAGCCTATGTGAGCAGAAGGCTCTTCGCCCCTTTAAATATCAGCCCCATCGCTTCCAGGGTCAGCACTAAGTAAAAAATGAATCGCTAACTAAGTTGCTTGGGGGACGCTTGCCATGGAGTGTTACTAAATGTTCGATTGCCGAGTTCTGCCCCAGTGGGGCATTCTGGTTTGCTCTGTAGAAAGAGCTATCTGTCTATCTCGGTCTTAGCAGCTACAGACTCTCTGTTTAAGAAATAATCACGTCTTGGGAAAATCCATTAAAAGACAGTAACAATGTGTATTGTGCAGTGACCTTCAGGGCTCTTGATTCCACAAAGCTAATGATCGTTTGGCACCAAGAAGGCTGAGCAAAGATAGGAACATTCAAAGGCCTCTCACCGCCTGCTTTGCAGATGCTGTCGTCATTTGGTCCTGCTGCAGTTAATGTGCTTGGGTAGCATTTAACAATATCTTTAATGCTGTTAGTCGTACTCCAAGTGGCCCCTCTTGACCAATTCTAATGTTTTTCCATCTATGAATAATTGACTGAGATGACATCATCTGATAACATTGACATTTCCATTGACAGCGCCCGACATGCTAAGTGGAAGAAAAACATTTTTAGAAAATGTGGGTCTAGCGTGGGTTACAGAAACAGGTCACCCGCTTCAGTAAGAGCAGCAAAGGAGAAAGGAATGTATCAGTTTCTCCAAACTGATCGTCAATTACAAGTCATCTCCTCCCACAGTTCTGCTGATAGCGGCTGGATGTCTGGTCTGGTCTTTCTGCACGTCGATGCCAGACCAAATTCACTCCTGACGTAAGCCGGTGCAAGATCTGTAGAATTATCAGGGAGAAAGGAAGTTTTAAGTCTGTTTGTAATTTTGGAAAGTAGTACAACTTGCACCAACGTTGATAGGGATGACAAAAGGGAAAAGGGGACTATATAGTTTCGGTGTGTGTGCAAATTGGATGTGAGTTACACTCCAAAGGCAGGAAGTTGCAGGTGTAAAAAGAGACTGAAATCAGTGCTACTCACTTCTCCATACTTATGGGAACAATCCTCCTGTGGAGTGATAGCTCCCCTCCTCCTCCTCCCCCAATTCTGCTATCTCTGCCTTCAGCTCTTCTCTTGCCTCCACCCTCGACTCCCTTGCCCCCCTCCCATCCCGCTCGCTCCTGCAATCTTTGCCCTTGGCTTACCCCCACCATTCGCCATCTCCGATCCTTCACCCGGGCTGCGGAACGACTTTGGCGCAAATTCCACTCCCACGCCGACTTCCTCCACTTCAAATTCTGCCTCTCATAGCTCAAATCTGCTATCTCCCTCGCTAGACAGCATTACTATGCTTCACACATTGAGTCCTTCTCCCGGGACCCTCGATGCCTCTTTTCCACCTTTGACTCCCTTCTCAACCCCCCTTGTCCTCCTCCTCCCTCTTCTCTCTCCGCTCAGGATTTTGCTTTCTTTTTCACCTCTAAGATTGACAAGATCCGCCTGGATATCACTTCCAAGTCCTCTCCCCCTGCTACTCCCCCCTCCCTCCTCCCACCACCTCTCTCCTGTCCTCCTTTCCTCCAGTCTCCCTTGAGGAAATCTCCTCCCTGATCTCTTCCAATCCCTCCACTTGCCCCCTGGACCACATTCCTTCCCGCCTCCTGACCTCCATTGTTTCCACCGTCGCCCCTCCCCTCCTGCACATCATCAACCTCTCCCTCTCTACTGGCTCCTTCCCCTCTGCCTTTAAACACGCCACTGTCTCCCCCATCCTCAAAAAGTCCACTCTGGATCCCTCTGAACCCTCTAATTACCATCCTCTCTCGCTCCTCCCTTTTGCTTCCAAGCTCCTTGAATGGGTTGTCTACTCCCATTGCCTTGACCTCCTATCGTTCAACTTCTCCCTTGACCCCCTCCAATCTGGCTTCCGCCCCCTTCACTCCACTGAAACTGCTCTTACTAAGATCACCAACGATCTTCCTGTGACTAAATCCAACAGCCTTTACTCTATTCTTGTCCTCCTTGACCTCTCTGTTGTCTTTTACACTGTTGACCACTTGCTCCTGCTTGATTCGCTTCACTCCATGGGAATCCAGGACTCTGTCCTTGACTGGTTCTCCTCCTACCTCTCTGACCGCTCCTTCAATTTATCTCTTCCTAACTCCTCCCCCTCCTCCTCCTCCTCCTCCCTACCCCTCTCGGATCAGGGTTCCCCAAGGTTCCATCCTTGGTCCGCTCCTCTTCAATATCTACACTCAATCCCTAGGCAAACTCATTGCCTCTCATGACTTCCAATACGACCTATACGCTGACGACACTCAACTCTATCTCTCCACTTCTTCCCTCTTCCCCTCTGTTCAAGCTCGTCTCACCAACTGTCTCTCCGATATCTCCACCTGGATGTCTCAACGCCAACTCAAGCTGAACATGGCACAAACTGAACTCCTTATCTTCCCTCCCAGTTCTTCCTCTCCCTCTTCCCTGTCAATTGTCATTGATGGGGTCTCCATCCTCCCTGTCTCCCAAGTTCGCAGCTTAGGTTTCATCATCGACTCGCACCTCACCTTCAAACCCTACATTTACTCCATTGCCAAATCCTGCCACTTCTCCCTCCCAACATTGCTAAGATATGCCCTTTCCTTTCTGTCTCCTTTGCCAAAACTCTCATCCATGCCCTAGTCATCTCACGCCTCGACTATTGTAACCTTCTCCTTGCTGGCCTTCCCCGCTCTCACCTTTCTTCCTTTATCTCTGTTCAAAACTCTGCTGCCAGGATCATCCACCTAGCCCGTCGCTCTGCCCACATGAAACCTCTCCTCTCCTCTCTCCACTGGCTCCCTCTTCCTGACTGTATTCTGCACAAGCTCCACGTTTTCACCTACAAAGCCATTCACAACCTCGCTCCCCCCTACCTCTCTGCTCTGATCTCCCTCCGAACCACTACTCGAGCACTCCACTCCTCCTCCATTCCCACCCTCACCCTCCCACACCTCCCCTGCTCTGCCAACCGCCTTCGTCCCTTCTCCCTCACTGGCCTGCACGCCTGGAAATCCCTCCCTGATCTCGTCCGCCTTGCCCCCACCCTCCACGCCTTCAAGTCCCTCCTGAAAACCCACCTCTTCTGCTCCTCACTTCCAAACTCCTGCTACGCATCCCCACCCAGGATTATCCCCCACCTGTTAACTGCAAACTCCCAATTTATTGTAACCAAGCCAAGAACACGTACCTGAGCTCTCGCATCCTCATGAATGTCACATCCCTTGTCTCTCCCTCTGTTCCCCCTTCTCTCTCTCCCCTTCCCCTGTCTTTAGATTGTAAGCTCTCGAGCAGGGACCATGTCAATCTTGTTCTTTGTAAGCGCCAGGTACATCGCTGGTGCTATAGTAATAATAACAATAACAACAACAACAACAACAATAATAATAATAATAATAATAATAATTATTATTATTATTATTATTATTATTATTTTAAAAGTGCTAAAAGAAGATCAACAATGGTCCACCCATACCAGCATCTTGTCTCTGACACTAAGCAATACTGGATGCTTCAAAAGAAAGTGTAGGAGAAGTCACAGGGAATTGCAGGTTATTCCATACTCTGCCGGTCACTCCCAGCTTCTAGGAGATTCCACTCCAAATATTGAGTTCATTACCTTGTCCGTTAAGAAATGTTACCACATCAAAATTAGTTCCAATTCTTGTACAGAAAGCAAGTTTGAAATGTTGCAAATTGTTGAAAAGTTCTAAAACATTTCTGTTCAGAAACATCAAAGTCATCAGCATGTTTGATCACAAAAACATATGAAAGCTGCCATTTCGAATCAGCATTGTGCCATGCTGCCACGTCATTTAGCTTGTGTGATTAAAGAAAAAAGAAAGACATTTTAAGTACTACAAAAAAAGTTCTGCTTCAAAATGTCAATTCAAATTCTTTTTGTGTTTCAAATTTTTCCCAAATTTCTAATGTGGATGGAACAATAATGTTTGTGTTGGCAAAAGCATATTGTCTTGTTTCAAAAATGTTCAATACAAAAGGTTTTTTGCCAGACTTTCAAATTAGGCTCCAAATGCACTAGCTTTTTTCCAAATAAAACCTTTAATTTTATAAACTCAGTGGGACCAATCCCAAACGTGCACATCACACGCAGAACATGTACACCCCCAGCCTGGGACTCATGGCAAACGCACAAACTTCATGGCCATGTGAACATGCACATGAAGGCGCCCACAGGGATTGGATTGTGGCCAGTGTCTATAGCAATTGTTTCCAAACTTTTTGCTTTCATAATCCCAATTTAAGACCTTAGACACCAGCAAAAACATGTCAAGTAAATCAAATACCTGTCATGACCACAAACCCATCTGCAGATGGCCTCCCCTCTCCGACCCTCTTTGGAGTCAAGAGCCACAGATTGTGTCATAATCTATTAAAAAGAAAAAATCATAACGTTTGGGGGTACAGAATCATGCAGAATCAAAATGTTTTTAAAAATGCTGAAAATGCAAAAAAAATAATAATTCAGTATTTCAATTAGCCGTTGCCAATGTGTTGTGTCAATGTGTTGAAACAAAATGTCAGCATTTCAAAATGTTAGTGGGAATTAAAACTTTGTGAAAGATTTTGACATTTCAAAGTTTCACACAAAAATGCGAATTAAAATTGCTTTGCCCATTTCCTACGCAAATTTCACAAGCGTCGTTATCGGTGACATGGCAGAGCGGGGTATGCATGTGGGACCTGAACATGGACAGGATTGGTGCCTTGGATATAAACTCAGGGAGGTCAAAACTAGAGCTGCAACCAGGCACCCAAAGATTTGGGCATCTCCTGGTGAATCTCAGGAGCCCAAATAGACCCAGCCCCATTCGGGCACCCTTGATGCCTGAGCAGGACCCGACAGGCTGCTTGAATGTTCCGGTTGGCCTTTGAAAGTGTCAGGCCCCAGGCAGGACTGCTACAGAGCCCAGCTCCACAGTAATCCCAGCTGGACCTTGTCAGTTTCAAAGGCCACTTACCCCCCGCCCTCCACAGCCACCGGAGAGGCGGTGTGTGGGGAATGTTTGGGGGAGCACTGACCAGCCTTTGAAAGTCTCAGGCCCCAGCTGGGACTGCTGAAGAGCCAGGCTCAGCAGCGGTCCCTGTCAGGACTTGTAAATTTCAAAGGCTGCTTCCTCCCTTGAGAGGCGCTGTGGCGGGGGAAGCTCCAGCTGGCTTTTGAAACTGAGAGGCCCTGGCCAGGACTGCTGCAGAGATGGGCTCCACAGTGCTCAACCAGTGCTTGTCAGTTTCAAAAGCAGCTTCTAGGCCACAGTGGCTATTGGAATGGAAGCCCTGGATGGCCTTTGAAACTGACACGCTCCAGCTGGACTACTGTGGAGCTGGCCTCTGTAGCGTTCACGGCTGGGGCTTGTCAGTTTCTCTGGGTAATGCTCACATTTTGGGACATCGGGCACCTGATTGGTCCTTGCATGGCCTGTCAGGTGCCCAAAAACGCAGACATTACCCACAAATACTAATTTTTGTACTATAAAATTCTAGTACTTACCGTTTCTCTAGCGCTACCAGGCGTACCCACCACTTTACAGTCACAGCTTTTTGGAGACAGGTCCCTGCCCAGTGGGCTTACAACTAAGATAGACAAGGGGAACATACAGGGAGAGACAGACACACACACACATTCCCATTTTACAGATGGGGAACTGAGGCTGTGACTTGCCCAAGGCCACCCAGTGAGTTCATGGCAAGGGTGGGATTTGAACCCCAGTTTCCCAGAACCAAGTCCAGCACCTTACCCACTAACCCACACTGGCTGTAGTCTCTAATCAAGCCATGCAGGAAGATTTCACTCCTTCTCTGTCACCATCCTCACCCACCTCAGTCTCCTGATCTCAAAACTGTCTTTCCAAATGGCCCCTTCTCCCATGCTTCCCCCAATCCCTATAACTCCCTCCCTAAACACATACAATCTGATCCCTCCCAATCTCCAAATCCCTCCTAAAAACCTCTCTTCCATCAGGCTTTCCTGAGCTCCTCCACTCCCACAGCCTGCTCCCTGATGTGCCTTCTGCCACCCTGCCATGACATTCGGGGTCTCCTTCTCCCCTACCCCTATCACTAAGCTAAGCACCTGCACCTATGACTTCTCAGCTTCATGAACGTCACCTTGTCTCTCCCTAGGCTTACCCTCCCTTATCCACCCTAAATTGTAAGCCTATCGGGGCAGGAATTTGTCTCTGATTTAATGATTGGTCAATGCCAGGCACAATGGTGGTGTAGATGATGATGATGATGCATCAGAAGCAAATAATGTACCATTTTCAATACTGATCATTTTGGCAAATGGCAGCAAATATTTCCCCCTCTCCACCTGTCCTGAAGGCAACTATCGTGCCAGCTGTCTTTTATTCCAGTAAGCATGGGCAGTGCCACACATGGCAGCTGGCCACACATACAGCATCTGGCTGGTGATGTGTTATCCATCTTCGTGCCCAGTGAGCCTCCTCATGTGATTAATGATGTTAGACCTGATAGGGAACGGAATGAGCAATGATTTGTCATTCACTGCGAAGTGCCACTAGTTCATCTCCTTGCGTCCTCTCCTGCCACTTTGTTGGCTATCCCAGATATGCTGGTTTAGAGTCTACCTCAAGACTAATGATGACACGTTAAAAAGTCTAGGTGGGGTTTTGTTTCCACTTGCTGCCAGCCAAGAATTATTTCCCTGATTGATCTCCCCATGTGTGTCTGATTTGAGAACACATCTTCAATTGATACCTGGATTTGAGCTATACTCAGCTAAATGGGTGTTTTTACACACACATTTCTCCTGCATGTTTGCTGTTACATCCTGAACTTTTTGTGTGTCTAAATCACTCACCCAGATCTTAAACATCCGGCTCTTCGAAGTTCTGCGCAGAACATCTCCCAGAACATGTGTGTGTAAAAAGTTCTCCTGGTAAACTGCTTTGCTCCAGGCAGCTGTGGTCACTTGGTTTCCATGGCAACCCCTCATGTCTACAGCTGCGGCTACTTTAGGCTGCCTCAGGGCAGTGTGTGTGTGAAGAATGCATCCAGGAACTGCCTCGGGGCAGTGTGTGTGTGAAAAATGCATCCGGAACTTACTTGTGGACTTGTAAACCCAGAAGATTGAAAGACCAGCACTTTAAGGTGTGTGTAAAAATGCCCATTGTTACCTTTCAGAGTCAAATAGATCAAAAGCCCTTCGCTTCGCAATCATACTTCTGGGGAATTCTGACAATCCCTATTAGAACAGCCCTAAGTGAAGAGCCAATTATGGAAAATCTTAGGGGCAAGAGACAGAATCATGGAACCTTAGCCTACAAACAGATGTGACGGTGACCCGCTATGGGCCCGCCTGGGCTGGGGACTCACATGAATAAGTTTTCCCGCCAGCCGCCGCCAGATGTGGACCCACTACGTCCCTGGTCTGGGTACGTGGCTGGTCCAAAATGCGACCTCCAGAACATCTCGGGTGCCCATTCTGTGCCAAGGGCTGCCCACGTGAACCAAAGAATGCCTATGCATTGATTCAGCCCCGCCAGCCCTGCTGCAGGGCGAGGTCACCATGGCTGTGGGCAGGGTGTTGAGAGTGGGGCGTGGCCGGGGCCAGCCACTTACATGTCTACTGTGTCCATACCCCGTGCAGGCAGTGGGACGGCTCTCCCGGTGGCAGGAACATTTGTTCAGGGCCACCTGCCAACCTGGAGAGTGGCCACCACCGTTTCTGCGCCACCCAAACGTCTCTTTTTACCCATAGAATCATAGTCACCTAGTCCAACACCCTGCTCAATGCAAGAAGTCCACAGCTACAGCATCCCTGACAGATGGCCATCCTTTGTTTGAACACCTCCAGCGAAGGAGAGCCCACCACTGCCCTAGGCAATTTGTTCCACTGTCAAACAGCTCTTCGTGTTACAAAGTTCTTCCTAACGTTTAACTGAAATCTGCTTTCTTGTAATTTGAGATCATCACAGCATATGACCTGGGGCTTCTGGGAGCCAAGGGCATATTTTGATCTGTCTTATATGAGCTCAGAGGAGAAAAATGTATAGGATGCAGCAGTGAGAGTCTTTGTATACCTTTGGGCATGCCGCTGACACTATAGCTTTTGAGATTCTCTAGAGAGATCAAGGTTGTGTATGTGGAGGGGATTTATGGAAGCATTTAAGGTTAGAAACCTTAAGAAATTCGATTTGCAAAGGGAGTGTATGCAACCAGCTCTCGTTGAAATTCCCAAAGAAAGTCATAGTATTTAAATTCAGAAGGAAGGGGGGAACCCTTCTGATTATCTGTCAGACCTCCTTCAAAACAGCCTGTGGAATCGATCCCAGCGAGATTAAACCATCACCCTTAGAAGGTAGCCAAATTCCACTGAAAGACTCCACACTCTTGTGAATCTGCCTTCTTGCCTTATAAGGTATTCTAGGGTTTAATTCCCCAAATTCCTATGTATTTCCCCCTCATTTCAGGGTGGAATTTATATAATCTTTTGTATCTTTTGGCATACGTTTGTCTCCGAGACTGAAGAGGCCAGTGTTGCCAGGTGTGTTTTCTATAAACTGATCATCTCACCTCTTAACTTTCTCGTTGATAAGCTGATGACACTGAGCTCCATAAATCTCATATTCTAAAGCCTTGGGTCACTTTCGCGGCCCTTGGTGCATGGGTACCAGAACTGGAGGATGCAGTATTATCCTAGACACGGCCTTGTTGATTCTGCTTGTAAAGGTAGAATCATTTCTCTACCGCTGTGTCATGTGGCCTTCTTTATACACCCAAGAACTAGCCCTATTTATCCCAACCCCTCGCTGCTCGGGTCTCTGATGACAGTGGGTGTTTTCACACAAGGAGAGAGGCAGTAAGAAAGTGTGGTGAATCTGGGAGCAGCACGAACAGAGGGTAAAACCCAGTAACAAAACGAGAAAATCACCACAACAGTTCCTGTTAATATTCTATCATGCACAATATAAATATATATAGGAAGATAAAACTTTGTATAAATATATTGACATGGGGGAATCCATGCTGTGGAGTACAGCACTGCTCTCCCCGGCGGGGGGGGGGACCCCGCTGATCTATTTAAATCTGGGTCCAGGCTTGAGATGAGCCAGAGTGATGGAGCAGCCAGGGGACACCGGGATTGCTCTTCCAGCTCCAGCCAGTGACACCAGGGCTGCTCCTTCTCCTCCTCCCCGGGGTCCCAGATGGGGAGGTGGCCCAGGGTGCCCACCCCCCTAGCCGTGCCTAACTGGTGGCAGTGGCAACTTCCTCGGGGGCCCAATCCATGGCCTTGTCCACGGTGCTGGTGGACCTGTCTGTGGGTGCCGCTGTCAGGGGCCTTTCACATAGGAGGTGGTAATTAGGAGCCTGCTCCTTGGTTTGGCCTGGGTTGCCCCACAAAGCATGCTCCTCGACAATGGGGGGTGATGCCACAGTTGGCAGCCCCTGCCCAAAGCAGGGCCAACATCTGACAGACAGCGTTCAGACAAGCGGTCAGTCTGGGTCAAAGGGGTAGTCAAAGTGGGGCACCGGCCGATAACACCCAATGGGGCCCATTCCAAACCCAATGCTCTGTGCAAACAGTGTGCATGCACCTCACACGCAATGCTCACGTGGGATCTCGCACACTCGTATTGTCGGGACTGTGGCTTACGTGCAAGTTGCAAGGGTACATGCCCGTGCATGCAAAAGCCACTCGCATGGGGGCTTGGGATTGTTCCCAGTGTCAGCCAAGATTAACAAATTAGGCTAAGGAACAGGGAGGGGTGAAAGAGGAAAAAATTGTCAGGGTAATTTTTCAAAGTCGCGTAAGTGCCGTCTTTTGTAATTTTGTATTCCCCACGAAGAGAAACGTTCATTAATTGCAGGGGTCTGCAACGTGTCCAGTTTCTCATTTCCCATGGGACCTTGTCAAAACAGTTGTATTGTCATAATTATTCATTCATTCAATGCAAAAAGTACAATATGCCATTTATGATCAGGAGAGGTCCAGCTGCTCTCCTCCTCAGATCTTCTGAGCGTAAAAAGCTACCTTGATTAATGACCATTGATGATCCAAACTACTGAATTGTCTTAGAATCCTCCCCTTTGCATATACTTGAGGGGAAAGCCACGTGAGGAAAGGCTGAAGGAATCAGGTAAGCTTAGCCCAAAGTAAAGTGGAACATAATAGCCATTTTCAAATATCTAAAAGGTTGTCGTAAAAGATGTAGAACTTTTGTTCTCCATTGCAATATAGAGCTGAAATGGGTACTTAATTTACTACCCATGGGTAATGCCTGCATCTTCAAGTACCATGTGGGATATTCAATGGGCTACCCACTCACCACCAATTGGATACCCAGATACCTGAACAATTGGCAATTTCTGTTACTGATTTACTAGTTTTATGGTTATTGATAGAAAAATCAGAAAAAAAAGATTGAGACTGGAAGTTGAAATTCCAGGACTGTTAGTTGATAATCCTCAACATACCAGAACACTATGGGTATTTTTAGACGTTATGGACCTCCCTCTTACCACAGTCAATCCCCTGTTGTGGAGAAGAGGCCCGTACGGTCTAATGGGGTTCCCACCAGATGTTCACCCCAGTGAACCTCCGGCGGGAATCAGGTTAACCACGATTCTGGAGGTGAGATCGGCTTCACCTCCAGAATTGTGGTTAGCTGGACCATGGTCTGGAATCGGTGGAAGGTAACGTCTGTTACCCCTGCCGATTCTGGACCGTGGTCTAGACCCCGATGCGGGATCTGGTGCAGTGGCCGGATTGGCCACTGCGCCCACCTGTCTCCAGGAGGGCGGGTGGCCAGGTAAGCATGGGGGGGGCTATGTGGCTGCACGTCATGCCGTGCAGCCCCGCCCCCTCCCTGGTCCCCTGTAGGAATCAGGTCGGCACGTCTAAAGGACAGCCGGCCTGATTCCTGTCCGGGATCCAAAACGGATCCCGGACTGTGGTTAGAGGGAGGCCCAGCACATCTAAAAATACCCTATGTACCCAAATAGGGACCTAATCAGGTATCAATTCATACCCAATATTTTCAAGTCAATTCAGGTACCCAGAATTTGATGAGTGTACTCCTTTCTTGCGGCTACTTATTTTAACTTTACCAAAGATGATAGACCAAGTGGGAATGTGCTTTAATTGCTGTAAGGTAGATTTTGGGTAAGTCTTTAAAAAGCTTTCTTATGTACAAGAGCAGTTGGATAGTGGGATAGGTAACTTATGATGGTTCTGGAATTTTCTTGGTTGGATGTCTTCAAAAACTGCCTGGACAAGCATCTATCTATGATGCCACAGGAAATTAAGCATAGAGCCCTATGATACTTTGATTCTAAAACCGCCACAGCCAATATGGGAACCTGAACAAGGATGAAAAGATGTCCGTCATTTTTATAAACATGGGAAGACCTATTTGGTTCCCATAGTCTGTGTCTTGACTCATCTCTACATCTGTTAGATGATGACCTACAAGGGGTTCCTTGCCGTATGAGCTACTGCACAACTGCAACCTAACCTTAGGCAATGAGCCAATCAGATTGATGGGAAGACGACGTTCAACATCACTGTCTCTTCATCCCCATCTTACATTGTGAACCTGAGCTCAGAAAGGCCATGAGGGAGGTAAACCCACCATCCTTTTTCACATGATCTTCCATGAACAAACGTGGTTCCCTTAATAAAGGAGGACTCCTCTATACAAATGTCATTCTGATATGCAATTAGTTGATTTTTTCCCCCTTGTTTATTTCTTGTTTGGGAGGATAGGTGGGGGAACTGGAACAAATTACTTGAGGAGGTGGCAGCAAGGGGGTTGGGGTGATCCAAGGAGACCTCTTGGCTGACTGCCTGGACACTAGCACGTTGCTAAAACAGCAGGGTCCTAATGGCTATTAATATCTTGAGAGGAAGTGCTAAAAGGCCAATAAGGTAATTACCACTTATTTGCAATGTTAACAGGTCTCTTGGGTTCCATCCACCACCCGTGCAGGAGAATGGAACTAGGGCTAAGAGAGGTATAATTAGTTTGTGAGGAATGCAGTCATTAGCCATTCCCTGAGCTGTGCCCTACAGGCCAAGTTTAGCATCCAGAATTCAGGGCCCCATGTAGTCCTCAAGGCCTTATTTACACTTAGCTCTGGTATCAGCAAGTTAATTGGTTGGTTAATTTAAAACAAGACTGCACAGGTAGGGGTGAAGCCAAAATTCCAATCAGTTTCTGTTTTTGATAGAATTGGACAGTTTGACTGTTCTAACTGGAATTTAGACGGGATGAAATTCCAATTCGAATTCTGATCACACCGATCAAAATTAATTTTGGTGATTTGTGCATGTTCAAAATGGCCACCAC
Organism: Sphenodon punctatus; assembly: GCA_003113815.1. Classification (NCBI taxonomy): domain Eukaryota; kingdom Metazoa; phylum Chordata; class Lepidosauria; order Sphenodontia; family Sphenodontidae; genus Sphenodon; species Sphenodon punctatus. The sequence goes on from QEPC01006384.1 coordinate 3,780,950, forward strand.
CACACAATAAGATGGGGTGGCCATTTTGTTGTACGGTGGCGGCCATTTCGCGCACGCACAAAATGTCAATTGGAATTCCATTTGGAAATTTATACCAATCAGAGTTCTGGTTCAAATACCATCAGCCATTGTTTCCTCGGAAACGTTCCGTACAATCGGTATGACTGTTTTGAACCAGCTTTCAGTGTCAACAGCCTTGGCTCCACATGCTTAGTTTCCATGTTGCTCCTTTGAAATCACTGTGTATTAACAAAGTGGCTTATGGGGGGTTGTATCAATATTTTAAATTAATGAACACTTATGGTAAACCCATGTGCACACACCCACATACAAAATCTGCAAAATTTGTACCAGGTTTAGCTTGTGGCCCTTGCAAATGGACACAGGAAAACCTGCAAAACTCAGTTGATACAGTTGGTGTGAACAAATAGTTGCGGGTATGTTCTCAGTTTTATACCAGGTTTGATGGTGCAAGAGGTAAAGGGTCTATCAACCTGCTTATCTCATGAAACGGGCTGGGATCTTAGTCTGAGGAGTCTAGGCTGGGCAGTACTTAACCATTAGGAGCCAGACTTTCCTACTCAGTTGAAAATCTGATTTCATTAACTCCCTGAGGAACGAGGGGTCCATCAAATCAAAAAGTTCATTAAACTGGATGAAGACCTTGAAGGTTGCATCATGGATGGTGTTTCCAACCAGGAAAAAAGCAACCGAGATTCGGGATGCGTGGAAGGCACCCCTATCATTTTCATTTCAGTTTTCGTTTACAAAAAACCCTTAATTTTTGGAGTTTTTCGTAAATTTATTTATTTATTTAATTCATATTTATTTATTTATTTATTTTATCAAATTTATATCCCGCCCCTCCTGAAAACAGCTCGGGGCTGACCTTTCCTGATTGATTCCATTGATTTTATTTAAAATGAACCTTTAAAAAAAATCGCTGCACGTGTGCAGAATGGTCCAGCGACCCGTTTGTGCATGCGTGGTGATTTTAAAATTATTTTTAAAATTAAAAATAAAAGAAATCACGGTGTGTGTGCAAAATGTCCGCCAGGGCCATTCTGCACATGTGTGTCCTTTCCCGAAATGGTGTGAGCTGGGTTGGAGCCTTTTTGGGAAAGGTCCCTTGTGTCAGCGGCGCTGGTGGCCGTTTTGCGCATTTGCAGGGTTTTTTTTTAATTTTTATTTTTATTTTAAAAACGAAAACGGATGAAAGCAGAGTTTGCTTATTCATCTGTTTTCCTATTTTAATTACTAGAATGAATGGGGCTTCCTTTGTTTTAGTAACTAAAAAAAAATGAAAACAAATTGCACACCTGTACAAAGCTGCATACGTTCTTCCATTAACCCGCTAGTGGTAATTATTGTTTGGTATGTTCATAACAATAGCAACTAGACACAACAATGAAAATCAGTACTCTACTCTCTTGTATAACGGCCCTTTGCCCTAAATAACTTGCAACAAGACAAAGATAGACCTGCTTCTTCCTGGCTTTCCCTAGCTTGCTCAGTTATACTTTTCCTTGTACCAGCTTTTCCTTAAAATACTACTACTACATCTCCACCCATGGAGCCTCCTCCGTTTTTCAGATGGTTACATAGGTGGAGATAGGTGTGTGTCAGGAGCACGCACACACCTCCACCCACCACCCGTGGTCTTCACACTGGCAAACACTGGTAGAACACCCATCCCCCCCACCCACCACTGCACCATTTCCACGGACGCTCCCACTGGTGGAACACCCTCACGCACACCCAGTGGGGGTGGGGGTCGTCTTGGTACAAACAACTTCTCTCTCACGCTCACACACACACACACACACACACACACTTTCCACCCCAGAAAAAACCATTTGCCATTAATTAATGAATATCTGAGTGGGAGATGACAAGCCAGCTTCCTGCCTGGGTGAAAAAGTGAAAGGTATAAAACTTTCTCCTTTCTTCTCATCCTTTCCCCCCTCCTCCACTCTCCAGCCCAGACTCCGCTTCTCCAAGGCATCGGAAGCCAGGCAAGCCGGCTGTTGGCAGCCGGTGGGGTAGGTGAGCGCAGAGCAACCTTCCCTGCTCCTACCCATATACACCAGCAGGAAGGCACATTAAAATAAAACTGTTACATGCTCGAAGGGATTTCAGCTCTGGATGGGATGGTGGGAAATAGATTAACAGTGTTCTTCCCCCCTCTTCCCCCCTCTGGTACCAGCTTGACTGGCAGCTTGGGGAAAGAAGAACCCATTCTAAATGCTCCCAGGGGGCCTAGAAGGGATCTCATTACATCCAGCCTGGCAGTAGCCAGCAGTTCTGCTTTGTGAGCTGTGAAACTAATGTTTATCCACCACTCAGTTAGATTCAGCACCATTTAAGGAGCTCAGAGTATTCAACGGGAGGAATGAGAAGTATATTACCCAGCCTGCAGAAGGCCCCTTTTTACTTTGAGCCGGAATGTGGCAGACAAGCCACCCATGGATGTGCAAGAAGTGAAGAGACTATTTTCTTTTTAGCTGGTAATTTCGTTCCCTTCTGCTTCCGGCTGCTGGTTTTGGCATGGGCTTTTCTGATACGGGAAGAAAAGACTCATGTGAGTCAAACCGCTTTGCTACTCTGTCCCCGCCTCTCAGACTAAACTCAGCGAGGCCTGGAGAACAGCATTTTTGGAGCTTGGAAACAGCCAACCCAACTAAGACGGGAGAAGAGGAGGAGTTGCATGTCGCTTCTTCCTTGGTGCGGGTTTGCAGAAGCTGCTTTATAGTCAGAGGCAGAGACTGTTAGGATGGAGAAGCTCATGGGAGGAGGGTGACTCAGAGGTTAGGACGGGGACACAAATTAAGAGCCCTTTCAGACGTGCATGAAATATGCGCTGTTTTGTTTAATGTGCATATTTCATGCACGTCTGAAGCCCTCTGTGCATGCTATTCCTGGCCAGTGCGGCTTTGAAATCAGTGCACTGAGGTGAGGGAAACCTACCTCTACAAGTTCAGTTGTGAAGTTGTCCGGTCTAGACCCTTTATCCAATCTTTCTGAAAATTGGCAGGAGTGTTAATCTTGTGTAGGGACATAATGTATACAGGTTTCATACAAGGGCCCCTGGTGCGCCAGTAATGGCTGCCACGGGGGAGTTTGGCACGCTTCCCTCCTAGAATGGGGCAAGGAAGGTGTAGCGACCGGCACCTCGGTGTTGCAACATGCTGCAGCAGCGAGAATTGCTGGGGAGGCAGCCAGAACGGACTGGGAGCGTGTCCCTGCCATCGTTGCCCTGGCAACTGGGGCTCAGCCAATCATGGAAACGCAGGCTCGGAGCCACCTGCCCAGTTTGGGGCGGGGTTTGGCTCCTCACCCAGCGTCCCTGCACCTTCAGCCACCATTCTAGTGGTGAGGCACGCCGAGCAAACCCCCAACCCTCCCTCCCAGGGGTACTGCGGGATCATCCGGTCGCCGGAAGGGGCCAGAAAATAATTTTTAATGATAATTCTATATTGGCATCAAGATTCTTGTTTGTTTTTGCCTTCCTCACAGTGCCTCTACCTATTCGGCTGATTAACTTACAGATAAGTTAGGAAACAAGGAGGGAGCCGTAGTCCAGAATGTTGCATTGTCGCGCTCTTGCGGGGGGTCCAGTACAGGTTTATATTTGTACATAGAAATTCAGTAATACTGGCGTCATCTCCTTAAGAGATGGGGAAGCAACACCGGGCACAAAGGCAGGGCACGGCCAGCGCCAGGGGTAGCATCCCAAGGAGGGGTGTTATGCAACAGCGGGCAGGGACATGCACAGTCCCCAAGCTTGCAGCACCCAGAATCCTGACTCCTGTCCAGAAAGGACACTGTCCCCTTTTGGTCCAAGGCCCAAGCCGAGGGCAAAAGGGGAGACGATGGATGACACAGGGGGATGGAGCGGGAAGGCACATCCAGGCCAGGACCCCTGGACCTGGGTGGTGGTTTAACAATTAATGTTCCAAGCTATTAAACCTTTGTCATGGTCTGACCATTACCTCCTTAAGGCATGCATCCTGGCACATGTTAGCCCCCGGCATGGTGTAGGACCTATTAGATCGGTCTGCCCCCAGAGACTTATGGAACCGGATTGGTTCTGGGAATGCTCTGGGGGAGTTTCCCCTGGACCTTGACATCCACTCGGTTGATGATCTCGTAGCCTTCTGGAACACCTTGTTGGCTGAGACCATTGACAGGGTGGCTCCCAGGCGTCCGCTGCCCTCCCGAGTCTCCCGCAGGTCTCCTTGGTTTACTGAGGGTCTGCGGTGTTTGAAGCGGGAGAG
>QEPC01006384.1:3786948-3813050 GCA_003113815.1 Sphenodon punctatus
CGATGTTAGATCTTTTTCGGTGGCTGCCCCTGTGCTGTGGAATTCACTCCCAGAGGAGGCTCGGCTGGCTCCCACTCTCCTGCTGTTTCGGCATGTATGTAAGACCTGGCTGTTCCGTCAGGCTTTTGGCGAGGGGTGGGGGTGGGGTTTTTCCCCACATATTGTATTTTTAAATTGTTTTAAAATTTTATACTGTTTTAATTAATGTTGTTTGTTGCCCTGGGCTGCCCTGTGGGCAGGAGGGGCGAGATATAAATTTTAAATAAATAAATAAATAAATAAATAAAAATTATAATTGATCTACAAGGCTTGCATTGTGACAAGGTCTTACAAAAAATTCTGAGCCCATTAGACTCACCATGTTCAAGAGCCTCAGCTAAGTTCTGCCTGGATGCAATTTCTCTTAGACAAAAACTGATGGCTAAGTAGTGTTTTTAAAATGCTTTTATTTTATAATATGATAGGCTACCTCATCCTGCTGTATGTTTTTTTAATTTTAATTAATTTTTCTGTAGTTCATTTTAATTTAATTTGTGTTGAGAAGTCTTCATATTCTTGGGATTTTTTGTATTTATGAATTTTGGGAATATGGTTTACTCTTGTTTTTATTGAATTTATTTGATTTTGTTATAACCAACAGTTAATACAAATAAAGTTGATCTATCTATCTATCTATCTATCTATCTATCTATCTATCTATCTATCTAACAATTAATGTGGGAAGTACTGGACCGTGAATTGCTGGAGGCAATTTCCCCCACCAGGTTAATTTGATTCAAATAAAGAGTGCAGATGTTAAAACCCAAGAATTGCGTCCTTGTCTCATTCCGGATGCGCCGCCAAAGTGGATGGAAGATAAAGAAGTTGTAGCCGTGAATGTGTACGGAGCTTTTCTTATATTAACAACATTCAGGTGCTTCTAAAATCAGTTCCCTTTAATCATTTCGAAATTTGGTACACATAGTGCGCTCCATTGGGGACATACACACCCCAGGTTTCCTCAAAATTGAAGAAGAATACAAAAAGTTCTGGCCAGAAAAACATTTTTCAGTTTTTTCCTTTATTTCAAAAACAAAAAGTTGTTTTCATTTCTATTTTCATTATTATTGTTTGTTGGTTTTGTTATTGCAATATTGATAACAAAAATGACAATTTTCATTATTGTTATTGTAATAACAAAAACGACATGCACACCTAGTACCTAACCTAGAGAGGGAACGCCTAGCTCAAGACCTCAGAGATGGCCTGCTGTTTAGGATGAAGTTTCCCAGCATTTAAGGTATCTCAAGTTTCCCGCTTCCCCCTACACGTTCAGGCAAACATTGACACGTTGGCTCTGAAATCTGCAGACGCTTCATAGGCCGTGTCTTGACGAGGATCCATCCATTGTGTTAGCCCTTGAGCTGTTACTCTTAGAGAAGCAGCCTTTTTCTCCACTCCTTTTGCCTTCTGTCCTGATCATTATTGATTCTTTCTTTGGCTGAACTGCCATGCTGGTCTTCAGCTCAAGACCTTTCTGTTTGACCAGACGTTCGGCAGGGAGAGATAGGGTTGGGTGAGATAAGATGTCCCACATCTAAATGTAAGGACTGAGGCCTGGGGGGATTCCTGGATTCTGGACTGTGAACAGTGGGAAGGCAAAATTACTTTTCCACAAAATTGGAATAGCTTAAATTCCAGTCGGAATTCCAACCGAAAGAAGGTATCAGTTTGGAATTCTGACCAGACTGTTTTGCGCTGGCATAAGATGGTGGCGGCTGTAGTGTGCAGATGCAAAACAATAGGGTTTTTTATTTATTTATTTTTCCATTTAGTCCAATTGGACCAGACAAAATGCCTGGGTTCTATTGAAACTGGAGCCAGGTGAAATATTTTAGTTCAGCCCTGCGTTTGGCAGGTAAGAATCTAATTTCAGAGGGTGGCCAACCTCCAAGCTCTTTGCTTTTCAGCTAGAAGAATCCAGAGTCCAGGGGAGATAGGCTTGAGAGACTCCGTCCATGTTGTTTGTATAGAAACCTCCAGGGTGGACGTTCATCATGCAGACGTGTCGAGGAGGGGACTGGATATTGGTGCTAGGGTCTATGTTGGCCAAGGGATACACTGGTTTTGAATCCCTCCATTTTCAGAGGCCTAACCTGAGGCCTGATTTCCAGGAACGTGAATATCCCCCCCAATTCTCTCTGAGGCCAATTGGAGTGGCACATTATAAAATCATCCCCGGGACATGTCCATGATCAAAGATTGCTTGAAAAGAAAAGAGAGGACCCAAGGATCTCCCCCAGGAAAAGAGTTTGTAGGATGGGAGGGTTACAGGGGGGAGGTTATTATTAATAATATTTATTTTTATATAGTTCCCCCCTGCCATGGCACTTGGAACGCTTTACATACAAGTAAGACTACTTTTTAAAATCATCGCAACAACCCTGTGAGCTAGGTTGAACGAATGAATTAATTATTTTATTGTTTGACCACTGGTCATAACAACGATAAGTACACAAGCAAATGAACAAACACAAAACTTCCGATAATCATATTACACTTACAAGTAAAATAACACATATTAAAACCAAACGACTGAGAGCATAAATTGTCGCCTCATATCATCAACATACAAATCCAAATCTTCCCCAGGTATAGGTCATCCTGGGGTTTGTAAATCCCCAATTAAGACCACTCAAAGTTGAACCTAGTTGCCCCATCAACCATCCCTGGCCCCGAAATTTTATCATGACCCTAGGCTTAAACTACTTTAATTATATAAACACCTCTAGTATCTCTATTAGTAAGTTATATGTGGCCTTCACCTGCCTAAATAATGGAATCAGCTTCTCTCTCGCGTCACAGTTACCTCTCCCAAGATCTATAAGCATCTGGCACCTGACGATAATTGGTTTACTACCAGTAGACCGCCTTATCCTTCGCGGGGCACATACTGGCCACCTTTGACCCCTATAGATAACAAATAACTGGAACTAACCTTACCCTACAAGGAGCTTGAGGTGGCAACTCTCGGCCCCCATCAGCAGACAAGTGCTAATGAGGGTTGAGATTTGCCTTACCCTTCTCGTGGGTTATAATGGGACCGCTTTACCCCTGGGGATAACTTAATCATCCCAGGTATCAGAATTTGGGTCCCTCGGCCCCCGGCGTTACCCTTTGGATATATAAGAATAACCGATGATGCCATTTATCCTAAGTCCTGTCACTACCCTCCTCCCATCTTCGCCTTGCCAGCATAGCTAAGTTCGCAAAAATTGCCACTGCCTTTGTTAGATCTGATGCAATGGGGTTTAGACAAATCATATAGCATTTGGCCACAGAGTTCTTCTCCAAAAGGTTTCGTACTGGAGTTAATATTTTATCCCAAAGGTTCGCCAGCATTGGACAGTCAAATATTAGGTTAGGCTGAGAGAATAATGTGACTGGCCCAAAGTCACCCAGTGAGCTTCTGGCTAAGGCAAGACCAGAACCAGGGTCCCCCCCCATCCAAGTACTTAGCCACTACACCCACTGGCTCTCTATGAAGACATATTCTTATTCTCTTAGTGTCCTTTCCCTTGGTACATCAGTACTCTCGTCACTTCTCTAGCCTCCTTTCTCCCATTAGTTCATTTAAAAAAAAGATCCAGGAGTTGGAGAACAAGTCTTATGATGTCAACTTAAAGAGCTTGATATATTCAGCTTATCAAAAAGGAGGTGAAGAGGTGACTTTCTCCCCCTGTGATACCCGATAATAGGAAGCTCTTCAGACTTTCAGAGTGAAACAGAACAAGATCCAGTTCCTGCAAGTTGGAGCCAGACATATTCAACCTCGGAATGAAGTGTGACTTGCTAGCAGTAAGGGTTAATTAAAGACTGGAACTCCTTGTCAGGGGAGGCGATAGATTCATTGTCAAGTAGAGATGATGTATTTTGCTGAAAGACATGCTTTAAAACCCACCAGGATCAATTCCATGACCTGTGTCGGCAGGGAGTGTAATTGTCCCTTCTCACTGGAGACACTGTGGGTGCCGGCAGCCTCATGAGAAACCTTGGGAAGGCTACCACACCTTAATGGGTAGCCTTACCCCTCTCTGGGCAGCCAGGCCATGGAACTGCATGGATTGTATGCCCGGCAGACACCAGATGTTCCCTCCGTCCCTGGGTGATGAGAGCAGCTGGTTACTCCACGCTGTGTGCTTGGGGAAAAGTCTGAGGATGCATCGTGTAGTAGCCTTACCCCATATAGGTAAGGAGCGACTGTTCGTGTGCCAGGGCCCCTTCTGCCCCACTGCGCAGTGAGTTCCACAGTAGGGCTTTGAGCACTGCGCATTGCCATGTCACGGCCGGGGGAGGGAGGGAGGTGAGGCAGAACTGGGTGCTCACTTGTGTGGCTGGAGCCTCTGCCCTCCCCAGCTGTGGCGGGATATCTGACAGCAGCCCAGATGCCCCACTGGGGTGGGGGGGGGAGGAGGAGAGGACTGCCTGTCTGCCTGCTCAGCTACTTGTGCTTGGCGACTGCGCTTGCATGCCATGGGGCGGTGTGGGAACTGAGCCCTTGCAGCTCATCTGGCTACACCCACTGACACTAGATAAGACTCAAGTGCTGGAGAGTCAGGATGATCAGTCCTAGATCATAAGAATGTAAGAAGTGGCCTAATGAGTCAAACCAATGGTCCAGCCAGTCCATCTTCCTGTCTCCCACAGAGACCACCTTGGGTCACTTCACAGAAGTACACAACACGGCATCATGGACTGATCCATTCCCTACCATTTACTCTTAGTTCCTGAAAGTGAGTGGCTACATTCCCCAAACAGCTTGACTAATAGCCAATCATCGACCTATCATCTAAGAATTCTTTTTTAAAAAAATTCAGCTACGCTGTTGGTGTTCACAGCATCTTCTGGCAACAATTTCTACAAGTTAATTGTATCTTGAATGAAAAAGTACTTCCTTGGATTAATTTTAAATCTGCTGCTGGTTAGTTACATAGTGTGTCCCCTAGTTTCCCCTACACAGGGGACTTCCTTTCTGGCCAAGTCCTCCTGTGGAAGATAAGAAAAGACACAGGGACTATACCATCATTGCCCAAAGAATTCTGTTCCACTACCCTGACCTTTCATCCTCCCAATATCAAAGTACGGAGAGATGAAAAAGCAATCAATGTCAGGGGAAGGAAGGAAGAGCGAACGTGGTTGGGAAGTTCGGAGTTCGGACTGAACTTGACCAGTTCGGTCGACCGAACCGAACTCGATTTTCGAACCGAACTGAATTTCTGAACTCGGTTCTGTTCACCCATCTCTATATAATATTCCATTTAGTTCAATGGGGTTTGACTTTCCGAACTCTGTTTGGAAGTTCGGAGTTCGGACGGAACTCGAATAGTTCGGTTGACCGAACCGAACTTCGAACTGAACTCAATTTTTGAACCAAACTGAACCGAATTTCTGAACTCGGTTCTGTTCACCCATCCCTATATAATATTCCATTTAGTTCAATGGGGTTTGAATTTCCGAACTCTGTTCAGAAGTTCGGAGTTCGGACCGAACTCGAATAGTTCAGTTGACCGAACCGAACTTCCGAACCGAACTCAATTTTCGAGCCGAACCAAATTTCCGAACTCAGTTCTGTTTGCCCATCCCTAGAAGGAAGGAAGGAAGGAAGGAAGGAAGGAAGCTAGAGTTGTATATATTAAAGCTGGATCACCTCTTTAAAGTGAAAATCTGTGTGGTGTACAGACATTGCCTCTCCTCTTGGTCTCTAATCCAGAAAAGCATTTAAGTGGCTAAGTTTAAAAAGTCGGTGAGTACACCTATACTAGTCACCATTTTAAAGTTAGTGGGCAGCCCTTTTTTTGTCCAATTCGCATACAAAATGTTGTAAGTTGGCTATGTAGACATTTTTGGCACAAGCTATAGAATATAAGGCCATCAGAAGTACCAGACTGGGTCCGATCAATGATCCATTGAGCCCAGCAGCCTGTCTCTGACAGTGTTCAATCTCGGCTGCATGGAAGAAGTACCCAACAGGTCATCATGGATTGATCCTGCTGTTCACTCTCAGCTCCGAACAGTCAGAGGTTATGCCCCCAATCTACTTGGCTAATAGCCATTAGTGGACGTATCTTCCAAGAGTTTAGCCAATCCCTGTTTAAACTCTGCTATGCTACTGGCCTTCACAACATCCTCTGCCAACAAATTCCACACGTTAACTGTATGTGTAGTGAGAAAGTATTTCCTTTTGTTTTAAATCTGCTGCCTGTTAGTTTCATGGCATGTCCCCTAGTTCTAGTACTGTTGGAGAGGGTAAAATAACAGGTCTTTATTTACTTGTTCCACACCACCCATGATTCTATAAACTTTTTCCATGTCCTCTCTCAGTCATCTCTTCTTTGTAAGGATGTGAGAACAGAACATGGTTCGGATGTTCGGACGTTCGGTCGTTCGGTTCGAAACCTGAGTTCGGGTTCGGCTGTTTGGTTCGGCGGAATTTGGTTCAGCCGAATTCAGCCAAACATCTGAAAATAGATCTATCGATACCGAATTTGAAGTTGTTTTTTTTTGTATCGGTATCATTTGGCCCTGGGACCACCCCTGGTCTCCACCCCTGGTGCCAGGAAGTCTGCTCCTCAGCTGCCTCCCCCTTCCAGTCATGTTTCTCCTGCCCAAAGTCATGTTTTTCCCACCCCCGAACTCATCCGAACTCACCTGAACATGACCGAACTGTGCGGCTGTTTTCGCATTCGGTTCAGACATACGGTTCGGATGTCTGAACAGACTGAGTTAGGGCCAAACTCCAAACATCCAAACCGCATTCACACATCCCTACTTCTTCGAGCTGAAGAGCCCTAATCTATCCAGCCTCTCCTCATATGGAAGCCGTTCCATGGCCTTGATCATTTTTGTTGCCCTGCTCCTTTTCCAGTTCTAATATATCTTCTTTGAGATGGGGTGACCAGAACTGCGAACAATATTCTAACAGTAAGTTCAGTCGCACCATAGATTTATATAGTGGCATTTTTCTATTTTCTTTTTTATTGTCTAACCCTTTCCAAATAATGCCTAAAATTCTGTTTTCCTTTTTTTGACTGCTGCTGTGCATTAAGTCGATGTCTTCAATGAATTGCCCACAATGGATGTTTTCAGACAGACGCGGGGCTACCCTTTACCGAAGCTGCTCTGGGGATGTACTCCCGTCCACCAGCTCCCAGCCCTGCCTGGGTCCCGATCAGATGGACTTATCGAGTTCCCCAGCCTGCACTGCCCAATTTAGTGCCCCCCCCCGCATACTATAGAGTTGCAGGCTAGAGTGTCTGTCTGCAACGCTATGGGATTGCCTCAGGCAATGGCCAACTGGAGCAGCAGACAGACAAACCCTTGCTCCTTTTCAGGCTGGTGACCCAGGTTTGTCTGGCCTGATCCACTGGCGGTGCTCCGGGATGTTCCATAGTGCTGTTGCTAGTGTGGCTGCCCCAGAGCAGGCAGCGCCTGCTCTGCTTGTATATCAGGCGGGGCACCTTCAGACGGACGAGCCACCCGGAGGTGAAGCAGGCTGGCGTGGCCAGCACCAGGGCAGCCTGTCCGTCTAAAAGCCCCCAATGAACTCCAGAATCCATTTCCTGAGCAGCAATGCCTAATTTGGACCCCGATATTGTGTATGCCTAATTAGGGATATTTTCCGCCTGTGTTGCATCATTTTCCACTTGTCATCATTAAACTTCATTGGCCATTGGGTTGCCCAGTCATGCAAGATCCTCCTGTAATTCCTCACAGCCCGCCTCAGTCTTAATTATCTTGAATACCTTTGTGCCATCTGCAGACTGGGTCACCTCGCTCTTAACTCCCTTTTCCAGAATATGAATGAATATATGAAACAGCACTGGTAGAGGGTACCTTGGCAGGTGAGTGTCCGAGCCAAAATGATGCTGACATCTCTCTTCCATTGCCTTTAGGGAGAGCCATAAAGTTCATTCTAGGTGAAATGCAGAGAGCTCCAGTAACCCGTAGACTGTCAGTCAAGCATGACAAAGGGCTTAACTGATTAGCAGTGATCCTGGGCTGGCAGACTGTCACTCTGGCCTGTGCCACAAAGCCAAGTCTCCAGGGGTGTGTGTGTGTGTTTGTGTGTGCGTACACACAGACGGTAAACTCACATGTAACTCTGCTAAACTCCAATGTCTGCAGGGCCCTGGAAGCTGTATAAACAGCCCCAGATGATCCCCGGATCGCAGCTGTGTGTGAGTGAGACACTCCGATTTCCCACCCCGCTTTAAACTCGGATCTGATGTTTAGGTCTGATGTGTTCTTCAGATTCAAGTTTAAAGTAAGACTGGAACTCAGAGTGTCTCACTCACATGAAACAGTGATCCAGGGATCATCTGGGGCTCATTATACAGCTTCTGGGGGCCTGTGGACATTGGAGTTAGCAGAGTTAGGTGAGGAAACTGCCCTCTCCAGCTCCTAGACCCAGCTGGTGGAAGTTTATAAGGGCAAGAGGAATTGCAGTAGCATTATTTCAACACCTGAAGATAAGGAAGGAAATGCCCCAACCAGGTGATAGTACATGGAGAAATTGGAGGGGGGACTAAAGCTATGGAATTTCCTGCTGTGGAATTTGACAATGAAACTGGCATCAGTGGGCCACTGGTCCTGGGGGACTTCAACATGATATTACATAAATGCATGATATTACATAGGTGTTTTTTATGTGTTCCTGTTTCAGAGAGGAATCGGATGCCGGCTTGATTGGGAGCAGCAGCAGCCATTGAGTTTCCTGGGTACAGACCCCTTGGCTGGCACAGAAAACATATAGGCCTGGGAGCCATTGGCACTAGCAGCAGCAGACAGTGGATTGCCAGGGTAGAGAACCCTTGACACAGACAGCATATAGGCCTGGGGGCAATTGGCACCAGCAGACAGCCAGGGTACAGAACCCTTGTCATAGACAGCATACAGGCCTGGGCGCCATTGGTAGCAGCAGACAGTGGGTTGCCAGGGTACATAACCCTTGGCACAGACAGCATATAGATCTGGGGGCCATTGGCAGCAGCTGTTTCTTGATGCAATGGCATCATGGCACAGACAGCATATAGGCCTGGCCTGGGGGCCATTGGCACTGGAAGCAGCAGACATTGGTGGCAATGGTACAGAACCCTTGGCACAGACAGCATATAGGCCAAGACCTGGGGGCCATCTCCGTGAGCGGAATGACGGCAAATGGGAGGAGGTCTGACCGAGGTGAGACAGGAAAGAAAGTAAAACTCCCCACCCACACCTACCTAAATACCCACATACAAAATAACTGTGACAGAGACATAAACATATGGGTATAATGTCATGTGACCAATCCCCCTCACCCCCAATTGTCACCCACTGTCACAACTTCGCTAATCGGCACGCCTTGTGTGACATACTTTATTGACGGCCCCATTCACAGGAGCCATCAACACCTTAAAGTACAAGAGCATTGAGGTCCAGGCTAAGAATGATGAGGGGACAGGGCTAAGGGGGCTGGACAGGGGAAGTGCCTGCTAGTTGGAGAGGCTGGAAGTTCCTTGTCACTTTTTAGCTAACCATGGCAAAGCCACAGAAAAAAGGATTCTGGCCTAAAGGAGAAGTTTAAGATTCTTTTAGGATTGAGATCATTCCGGGAGAGCTCCAAATCATCAGAAGGCGAGTAAACTGAGTTCGTCATCACAGCGGAAATCCTCAAGGAACTCAGCATGGAATGCAGGTTGAGCAACCAGATATGTGCCATCGGTCAAATCTGCGAAGTTGAGAGGACTATGATCTGTAGGGATGTGCAAACAGTAAATTCTAACAGATAGGTGAGCATTGTTCCGAAGCCTCTGTTGCCCGCAGCCACTTTATAGGGATGGGCAAACAGATCGGCCGTTCAGTTCGGTTCGGCCGTACGGTTCGGGCATTCGGTTAGTTCGCTGCATTCAGGTTCGGCCGTTCGGGAAATATTTTATTATGGGGGGTGTTGTTTTTTAAATTTTTATTATTATTATTATTTAGTTTTATTTGGTTTTGGGGTTTTTATATGGGTTTTTTATTTTTTTATTTTTTATCTAATATTATATATATCTATCTACACTAAATGTAACTTCTATTAACTATTCTAAATGCTATGAACTAAATGGATTACAGGCCTACTCTACAAACACTAAAACTAAATCACTAACGATATCTCTATCACTAAGCTAACTCCTACAACTGTCTAATATCTCTAATCTATCTATCTATCTATCTATCTATCTATCTATCTATCTATCTATCTATCTATCTATCTATCTATCTATCTATCGGATGGGGGAATCATAAACAACACAAGGTTTCAGTTTCAGTTTAAGGTTTAAGTTTCATTGCAGTACAAAACTGAAATGAAACTTAAAGCAATCTAATAATCCTACTCTAAATGAAAAAACAGGGGAAGGAAAGGGAATCTGGGATGGAATATATGAGAGAGGGAAAGGATTCAATGGAGGGGGGAGGGAGGAAGGAAGATTGAACGCAGGGAGGGGTAAAAACAAAAAATAACCACTAAATCTATCTAAGCTAAATAAATGAATGAGAATATGGGGGTAGATGGGCTGGATGGGTGAAATGGGAGGAGGATTGCAATGGATTGGGGAGCAGGGAAATGCTGGGAGAGGGAGCCTTCTGAAACGCCTGCTGTTCAGGAACAGTGACTAGCTCAGAAGGTGTTGGGAAGGGGGAAGGCAGACAGTTTTGTTTCTTGCAAGCCTCTCCACCCCTGGTGCCTGGAAGTCTGCTCCTCAGTGACTAGTACTACCCCTCCCTGTCACGTTTGACCTTCCAGTGAAACTTGTTTTACCACCCGAACTCACCCGAACGTGATCCGAACTGACCGAACTGTTCGGTCATTTCGATGTTCAGAATTGAGTTCGGTTCGGTCAGTTTGTGTTTGGATTCGGGTTCGGGTTCGGTCATCTGAACAGGCCGCATTCGGGCCGAACTCTGAACTTCTGAACCGCGTTCACCCATCCCTACCAATTGAAAAGGAGTCGGGTACAGGATTTCCCATTCCACTCCATTGTAATGTTCACCCAGCAGCAGCAGCAGCAGCAGCAGCAGCAGCAGACATTGGGTACCTGGGGCAGAACCCGTGGCACAGACAGCATAGGTGGCATTGGCATCAGCAGCAGACATATGGTGGAATGACAGGGAGCCCCGTGCAAGGAATGATGGCCCCAGACCCATGACATTGGGTCCTGGGGCTAGAATGACAGCTTCTAGATATTAGCCGCAGTCCTCTCTGCCTGTAACGTAGGCCCCACAACCTTGACGGCGAGTCCTGGGGCTGGAGTGGCTGTTTCTTGATGCGGTGGAATGACATCACCGATGTGCAAGGAATGATGGCCCCAGACCCATGACGTTGGGTCCTGGGGCTAGAGTGGCAACTTCTAGATATTGGCCACAGCCCTCACTGCCTGTAACTTGGCCCGAGAATCCTGACGGTGGTCCTGGGGCTGGAGTGGCTGTTTCTTGATGCGGTGGAATGACATCACCTCCGTTGCCCGCAGTCAATTGAAAAGGAGTCAGGTACAGGATTTCCCATTCCACCCCATTGTAATGTTCACCCAGCAGCAGCAGCAGACATTGGGTTCCTGGGGCAGAACCCATGGCACAGACAGCATAGGTGACATTGGCAGCAGCGGCAGACATATGGTGGAATGGCAGGGAGCCCTGTGCGAGGAATGATGGCCCCAGACCCATGACATTGGGTCCTGGGGTTAGAATGGCAGCTTCTAGATATTGGCCACAGCCCTCCCTGCCAGTAACGTAGGCCCCAGAACCCTGAAGGTGGGTCCTGGGGCTAGAGTGGCTGTTTCTTGATGCACTTGAATGATGGCTCTCTGTGAGTGGAATGACGGGCCCCAGAACCTGTGGCACAGACAGCATGGGCGACATTGGCAGCAGCAGCAGCAGACATTGGATTGCCGGGGCACAGAACCAACGGCACAGACAGCAGAGACAACAGTGGCAGCAGAAATTGGATTTCCCAGAGGCAGCATTGGCAGCTGGTGCAGACATTGGATTGACCGGGAACAGGACTCGTGGCATGGACACCAGAGGCAGCACTGGTAGTAGCAGCAGCACTGCAGACATTGGGTTGCCCGGGCACAGAACCCATGGAACAGCAGAGACAGCAGCAGCAGGATTTGCCTGTACACAGCACCCATGGAGCTGGTTGGATTTGCCAGGGAATAGCTCCCATACAGCAGCAGACATCAGCAGCAGGATTGTGTGGGCACATTTGGATTGGCCAGGGCATAGCACCCATGGACCAGCAGACAGCAGCGGCGGAATTACCATACCAGTGGTGCACATCACCCAGGTTTGCCAGGGTAGGTGGACAGGCACTGTGTCAGGAGAGGCAGGCATACTGAGGCAGGGTTCAAGTTTTGCAACCTGGGCCGGCGGGCAGGCAGCTTGGCATGAGCAGAAGGCAGGCAGACTGAGGCAGGCTTTGATCTAGACCACCTGGGTAGGCTGGCAGGCTGGCAGGCAGCATGGCATGAGCAGGAGGCAGGCAGACTGAGGCAGGGTTCAAGATTTGCAACCTGGCCAGGTGGGCAGGCAGCGTGGTATGAGAGGCAGCAGGGAAGGCAGGCTGGGACCTTGACAGGGCACTCAGAGAGGCTGGTGAAGACTGTGCAGCATGAGAGAGAGAGAGCCAGTCAGATAGGCGGGCTGAGATCGTCTAGTCAGAGGCCAGCTGGCAGGCTTACAATTTCTCAATGCCACCCTGCAGCATGCAGTCAGTCAGATAGGTCGGCCGAGGCCGTGTAGTATGAGAGAGGGAGAGAGAGAGAGAGGGAGGGAGGGAGGGGGCAAGGAGGGTGACACTGAAGCAATGGGAGGGAGGGACAGCAGACATTGGTTGCCAGGGTACAGAGCCCTTGGCACAGACAGCATATAGGCCTGGCCCGGGGGCCATTGGCACTAGCAGCAGCAGACATTTGTTGCCAGGGTACAGAACGCTTGGCACAGACAGCATATAGACCTGGGGGCCATTGGCACCAGCAGACAGTGGGTTGCCAGGGTATAGAACCCTTGGCACAGACAGCATATAAGCCTGAGGGCCATTGGCACCAGCAGACATTGGTTGCCAGAGTACAAAACCCTTGCCACAGATGGCATATAGGCCTGGCCTAGGGGCCATTGGCACTAGCACCAGCAGACATTGGTTGGCAGGGTACAGAACCCTTTGCATAGACAGCATATAGGCCTGGGGGCCATTGGCACCAGCAGACAGTGGGTTATCATGGTACAGAACCCTTGGCACAGAGAGCATATAGGCCTGGGGGCCATTGGCACTAGCAGCAGCAGACATTGGTTGCTGGGGCAGGCAGTCAGGTGGCGTGGCATGAGCAGCAGTCAGGCAGACTGAGGCAGGGGTCGAGCTTTGCAAGCTGGGCAAACGGGCAGGCAAGCAGCATTGTATGAGAGGCAGTAGGGTAGGCAGACTTGGGCAGGCTTAGAGCTAGGTAACCTGGGTGGGCAGAGAGGCAGCTTGGCATGGGAGGCAGGAAGACGGACTGAGGCATGCTTTGAGCTTGGCGGCAAGCTTGGAGGGCAGACAGGCAGCGTGGCATGGGAGGCAGTAGGGCAGGCAGGCTATAACATTGGCAGCAGGGCATTCAGATAAGCTAGAAAAGACTGTGCAGTGAGCGAGAGAGAGAGAGCCGGTCAGCCTCACATAGACGGGCTGAGATCGTGTAGCCATAGGCTGGCTGGCAGGCTTACAGTTTGTTTCCCTATGCCACCCTGCATCATGAGGTCAGTCAGATAAGGCAGCCGAGGCCGTCTAGTATGAGAGAGGCAGAGAGAGAGAGGCAGAGAGAGAGAGGCAGAGAGAGAGGCAGGGAGGGTGCCAGGCATTGGGAGGGAGGGACAGCACCTCAGCAGCACAGGAGCAGTAGCCCTAGCCCAGATTGAGGAGGAGGAGGAGGATCCCCATCCCAAGACTGCCCCTGGCATGGGATGGCATTTGCCACTCAGGAACAGCAACTGCTCCACCAACTTGACCCCCAGTCTCAGGCAGTACGGGGAGCAAATGTCCCCCGCCGCAGGGAACACCCGCTCGCTGGGGACACTGGTAGGTGGGCAGGACAGGATACCCTTGGCCACATTCGACAGGGCCAGTCACACATTGGCCTTGCCGGCTCAGTAGGCCAAGGGATCGCTGCTGGGATCAGTGCATGGCTCCTCCACCAGGTAGGGCTCCACTGCTGCTGAGGCACCATCATACTCCCGCTGGTAGCTCTGGGTGGGCACCACCTGCCCCACTGCCCTCAGCCACACTGCTTGCCCTTTTGTGCTGGGCCCCATGCTCCCCAGAGTGGCCTGCACACAGGAGGAGTTGCTGGCACTGGTAGGTGTCCTGCTGCTGCTGCTCATCCTGCTGCTGCTGGTGCTGCTGCTACCACTAAGGCTGGGGGCAGGGATAGACCCAGATGGCTGGAAGGAGTCACTGCTCCCACTCCCACAATCCCCAGGGACGTCCTGCTGCATGGCCCACTCTGCCTGCCGGACCTTCTGCACCAGCGCACCCTTCCAGAGGCCATAGACCGCTGTCTTACGTGCCATGCTGCCCTTGATCCTGGGGTCCAGCATGGTTGACAGGACATATTCCTCCCAGCTCAGGAGCTCATCAAAGCACGCACTCAGCCCCGTCTTCAGCTTCCATGCCAGGTCAAGAGCCTCATCTGAGATCTTCCTGCCCAGAGGGCCACAATCCCACACCCCGAGAATCTCATCCAGGCTCCTCTAGAGACTATGGACCAGCGGGGTCAGCTGGCTAAGGGTGGCGGTGGAGCTGCTCACGGTCTCTGTCATGGCCAGGAATGGTCTCAGGACGAAGACCGTGTGAGCTAGAATCTCCCATTCCTCCCTATTGTACCTGGAGGTGCCTCAATGTCTGTCTCCAGTTCCACCTGATGCAGGGCGGCTTTCTACTCAAGAAGACGCTCGAGCATCAGGAAGGTGGAATTCCACCTGGTGGAGACATCCTGGATGAGCTGGTGCACCGGGGACCCTTGTTCGGCCTGCTTCTCCCGGAGGAGGTCACTGTCCTTCATGCTGCAGTTGAAGAACCCTGCCAGCTTCCCCCCCCGGTCAACCAGGGAGCTAAGGGTGCCTGGCCCAATCCCCTTCTCCCCCAAGCCCAGAACATCCTTCACCACAGGATGGAGGGTGTGTGCGGTGCAAGGGATGCTTGTGAAGCCCCTGTCACGAACTATGCCTACTATACTATATGCTATATACTACTATGCCATTAGTATATTGGCCGCGTTGTCCGTGACCACACACCCCTTGGTGAAGGCCGCGCCTAGCGTGACCCACTCCCTCACCATGGTGGCTAGGGCTGCTTCAAGGTTCCTTGAGGTGTGGGAGCTGTCCATGACTTGTGCCTGAAGCAGGGCCCACCTGTACCCTGCTTCAGGACCTCTCCTGCCACTGCCAAGTGCTGCCTCTGGGTCCCGCCACCAGTGTGCAGTCACTGCCAAGTAGGTGTGCTGGGCTTTTCTGGTGGACCACAGGTCAGTGGTGAAGTGGACCATGTCCCCCCAGCCTTTGCCAGCTGCTCCCTCATCTGCTCCTTCAAAGCCCTGTATTGCTGTGGCACCACAGTGCAACTCAGGGTGGAGCGGGCAGGCAGCTTAAAGTTGGGGGCCAGGAACCCAATCGGCCGCTGGAAGCCCTTGCCCTCCACAATTGACAAGGACTGCGCATCCAGAGCAATCATTTCTGCCAACATGCACTTCGCTTTCTCTTCGAAACCAGTGCCACGGCGCCCTGCCGATGGCCTTGACAGATCCCCCCACCCCAGCTCCTCCATGGTGGACTGACGGCGCTGCTGGGGAGGCTCCTGCTGCTGTTCTGTCCCCCCAGAAAGAGGAATACTGCTCCTGCTGCTAGAAGCAGCAGTTGGTCCTGGTGCAGGAAGCCTGCCCGCTGAAGGAGCCAGGCGTCTGGTCGCTGCAGTCAGGAACCCACTTGCATCCACTTCCCCTGCCTTCCCGCTGAGCAGCAGAGCACTGTGGCATGACTTTAGATGCCTTGCCATTGCCGTTGTCCCCAGGTTGCTGAACACCTGCCCACGCTATACCACCTTTTTGCACAAAGTGCACCTCTCTGGGATCATGTGCCCGCATCTGCTTAAAATGATCCCAGACAGGATTTTTTCCCCCTCCTGCCTTCTGGCCCGCCCTGCGTGACGCACTGCTGCCAGCGCTGCTGGAAGGGGGAGAACTTGGTGGCACTGGTGACACAGCTCTGGGAGGAGGCTCCACCATCGCTTCAGCTGCAGACATTTCCTCTGGGGCACTAATGTCTGCCTCTGACTCACTGTCCGTGATCACAGTGATGTCCCATGAAGGGGAGTACTGGGACACTGAGGATAGACTGCCCGTGCCCGCCATGCTGCTGGCACTGTCTCTGTGCCCCCCTCTATAGCTGCTAGTGCTGCTGATGCTGCTCCTCTCCCTACTGCCATTACCCGGGGATCGGGCCCTGCCTCTAGCGGCCGGGGTAGGATCCACCAGCTCTGGACTGCTGGGGATCGCCTCGACAGTGGGGGACATTGGTGGCCCTGGAGGAACATCGGAAGCAGCGCCAGCACCTGCTCCAGCAACATCAGCAGCAGAGACAGACACAGCCTCAGGTACTGCAGGCTTCCCAGTGCCCTGTGTGGCAGTGGAGGAGGGCACTGCCAGGAGGCGACACTGAGTCGCTGAAGTCTGGGGCCATAAAGCAGGCCTGCTGAGTTTGGGGCATGGTGATGTGCTTGGGCTACTGCTGCTGTCTGCTGACACTCCCCTGCCATGGCTCCTGCCACCTCTGGCACGTGAACCATTGCCTCCCCTATGGGCAGCAGACTGGCCTCTCCTTCCCTTCTCCATTTCTCCCTCCAAAATAATGTGTGTTTTTGTTTTGTTTTGTTTTATTGTATTTTATTATATAAATTTTTTATCTAATATTATATATCTATCTATCTCTACACTAAATCTAACTGCTATTAACTATTCTAAAACATATTGAACTAAATAGAATATCCTAATAATTAACTACAAAGGCCTTGTCCTACAAATACACTGTATCTCTATCTCTATAACTAAGCTAACTACTATGTATATCTATCTAGTAACTATCTATCTAATAACTCTCTCTCTCTCTATATATATATATATACAATATTACACAGGGGGAAACACAAAGAACACAGGGAGGGGTACAAAACTGAAATGAAAATCAATCTAATAATAATCCTACTCTAAATAAATCCAAAACTTAAAACAGTGGAAGGGAAACAGGGATGGAATAAGAGGGAGAGGGAAAGGATTCAATGGAGGGGGGAGGGAGGAAGGAAGATTGAACACAGGGAACACAGGGAGGGGTAAAAACAAAAAATAACACCTAAATCTATCTAATCTAATCTAAATAAATGATAATATGGAGGTAAATGGGTTGGATGGGTGAAATAGGAGGAGGATGGCAATGGATTAGGAATAGGAAGGAACAAAAACTGCTGGGAGAGAGGGAGCCTTCTGAAACGCCTGCTGTTCAGGAACAGTGACTAGCTCAGAAGGTGTTGGGAAGGGGGGAGGCAATCAGTTTTGTTTCTTGCTGCGCCCGCCTCACCGCAAGCCCCATTGGCTCCGTGCAGCCTAGCCCGTGGCCAATCGCAGACTGCGAAGCCAGTGGTCTGAGGCGAAAAGGGATGGTGATTGGGCAGGCTGGCTGCTACTCCAAGCCTCTCCACCCCTGGTGCCTGGAAGTCTGCTCCTCAGCTGACTCCCCCTCCCTGTCACGTTTTGCCTTCCAGTGACATGTTTTTGCCACCCGAACTCACCCAAACGCGATCCGAACTGACCGAACTGTTTGGTCATTTTGATGTTCGGAATCGAGTTTGGTTCAGTCAGTTCGGGTTCGGATTCGGGTTCGGGTTCGGTCGTCCGAACAGGCTGAGTTCGGGCCAAATTCAGAACTTCCGAACTGTGTTTGCCCATCCCTATTCAGCGCTGCACTTGTAGTAGTAGAAGAACCAGAGGTAATGGAAGCCCCGCCTTGTCCTGTTTTATGGGATCAGTTCTGGTGGGAATCGCCCGCTGATGCAGAGAATGTCCTTTGGGCAGTTAGAGCCTCCTGTTGTGAACTGGACCCATGCCCGTCCTGCCTGTTTACGTCCAGCCAGGAGATGTTGGAGACATTGCTGGCTGGGGTGGTCATTGCCTCCCTTTGGGAGGGCAGAGTGCCAGGCTGCCTCAAGGAGGTAGTGGTGCTGCCTCTGCGCAAGAAACCATCATTGGATGTTGACTCCCTGGCCAGCTATTGGCCAGTTTCTATCCTTCACTTTTTAGGGAACGTTATTGAATGGGCAGTGGCTCAGCGGCTGCAGGGGCATCTGGATCATGACAGTTTTCTGGATCCCTCACAGTCCAGCTTTCGTCTGGGTTTTGGCACTGTGAATATGCTTGTGGCCTTGGTCGATGACCTCCACCATGATTTTGAACAGGGTTGGTCTGCCCTGTTGATCCTGTTATGTTTCTCAGCTGCATTCAATACCGTTGACCACGAGATGCTGGTGACCCACTTGCAGGACCAAGGCAGGGTGGTTGGGACTGTTCTTGAATGGTTCCATTCCTTCCTGACTGGGAGAAGTCATCGTGTGATGATGGGTGATAGGTCAAAACCACATGTTCATCATCTCCTCAGGACCCCACATGGGGAGTCCTGCAGGGTTCTATTTTGTCCCCTCTCCTTTTCACCGTGTAGATACAGCCTTTGGGCGAGGTCGTGAGGGGGTTTGATGTGTGGTGTCATCAGTACGCTCATGACACCCAACTTTACCTCTATTTTTCATCTGACCCAGGCCCGGCAGTCTTGGTGCTTACCCAGTGTTTGATGGTTGTGGAGGACTGGATGAGGGTGAGCCGTCTGGAGCTGAATCCCAACAAGACAGAGGTGATGCTGGTGGGAGGGTCAGAGGATGTGGTGGCACCCATCATTGATGGGGTCCATCCTCGATTGGTCTATCAGGTTCATAGTCTACGGGGGACTCCTTGATCTCCAGGTGGTGGCTGTGGTGAAGGGTGCAATTTGCCAATTACATCTGGTGCGATGGCTTCGGCCGTATATCTCAGACTCAGATATAGCCACTATCATGCATGTTTTCATCACTTCAGGACTGGACTACTGCAATGCACTCTACGTGGGGTTACCCTTGCCTTGGTGATGGTCCGGAGACCGCAGCTAGTGCAGAACGCAGCGGCCGGTCTCCTTACAGGGATGGGTCACTGTGAGCACATTACACCAGTGCTCCATTCTTTGGCTGCCTATAGTCTTCCTGACCTGATTCAAGAGGTTGGTGTTGACCTATAAAGCGATAAATGTCCTGGGCCCTGCCTATCTGCAGGATCGCCTCACCCCCGCAGGTCCTGAATCGGCCCCTGTGGTCAGCTGGGAGCACCCTCTTCTGAGTCCCTGGGGTATTCCGGATGGCAGCGATGAGGAGAGTGTTCTCGGTGGCTGCACTGAGGCTGTGAAACTCCCTCCCAATGGAGGTCTGCCTGGCCCCAGACCTTCCCTCTTTCCAAAGACAGTGTAAGACCTGGCTGTTCTGCCAGGCTCTTGGTGAGGGAGACGGGCGATGGGTGAGGAGTTTGGATGGGGAAGGAGGGGTTTTAGTTCCGCCTTGGGGTATATTTTTAATGCTGATTTTATAGTTTTTATTTGTATTTTTGTTTATTTATTGATGTGCTATCCATGCATGTTTTATGTTTTCTTTATGGTTTAGATACGTTGTGAGCCACCCCAAGCTGCTACAGCAGGAGGGGGAAGCCAAGCAATGGAAATAGATAGATAGATAGATAGATAGATAGATAGATAGATAGATAGATAGATAGATAGATAGATAGATAGATAGATAGATAGATAGATGNCCTGTGCGAGGAATGATGGCCCCAGACCCATGACATTGGGTCCTGGGGTTAGAATGGCAGCTTCTAGATATTGGCCACAGCCCTCCCTGCCAGTAACGTAGGCCCCAGAACCCTGAAGGTGGGTCCTGGGGCTAGAGTGGCTGTTTCTTGATGCACTTGAATGATGGCTCTCTGTGAGTGGAATGACGGGCCCCAGAACCTGTGGCACAGACAGCATGGGCGACATTGGCAGCAGCAGCAGCAGACATTGGATTGCCGGGGCACAGAACCAACGGCACAGACAGCAGAGACAACAGTGGCAGCAGAAATTGGATTTCCCAGAGGCAGCATTGGCAGCTGGTGCAGACATTGGATTGACCGGGAACAGGACTCGTGGCATGGACACCAGAGGCAGCACTGGTAGTAGCAGCAGCACTGCAGACATTGGGTTGCCCGGGCACAGAACCCATGGAACAGCAGAGACAGCAGCAGCAGGATTTGCCTGTACACAGCACCCATGGAGCTGGTTGGATTTGCCAGGGAATAGCTCCCATACAGCAGCAGACATCAGCAGCAGGATTGTGTGGGCACATTTGGATTGGCCAGGGCATAGCACCCATGGACCAGCAGACAGCAGCGGCGGAATTACCATACCAGTGGTGCACATCACCCAGGTTTGCCAGGGTAGGTGGACAGGCACTGTGTCAGGAGAGGCAGGCATACTGAGGCAGGGTTCAAGTTTTGCAACCTGGGCCGGCGGGCAGGCAGCTTGGCATGAGCAGAAGGCAGGCAGACTGAGGCAGGCTTTGATCTAGACCACCTGGGTAGGCTGGCAGGCTGGCAGGCAGCATGGCATGAGCAGGAGGCAGGCAGACTGAGGCAGGGTTCAAGATTTGCAACCTGGCCAGGTGGGCAGGCAGCGTGGTATGAGAGGCAGCAGGGAAGGCAGGCTGGGACCTTGACAGGGCACTCAGAGAGGCTGGTGAAGACTGTGCAGCATGAGAGAGAGAGAGCCAGTCAGATAGGCGGGCTGAGATCGTCTAGTCAGAGGCCAGCTGGCAGGCTTACAATTTCTCAATGCCACCCTGCAGCATGCAGTCAGTCAGATAGGTCGGCCGAGGCCGTGTAGTATGAGAGAGGGAGAGAGAGAGAGAGGGAGGGAGGGAGGGGGCAAGGAGGGTGACACTGAAGCAATGGGAGGGAGGGACAGCAGACATTGGTTGCCAGGGTACAGAGCCCTTGGCACAGACAGCATATAGGCCTGGCCTGGGGGCCATTGACACCAGCAGACATTGGTTGCCAGGGTACAGAGCCCTTGGCACAGACAGCATATAGGCCTGGCCCGGGGGCCATTGGCACTAGCAGCAGCAGACATTTGTTGCCAGGGTACAGAACGCTTGGCACAGACAGCATATAGACCTGGGGGCCATTGGCACCAGCAGACAGTGGGTTGCCAGGGTATAGAACCCTTGGCACAGACAGCATATAAGCCTGAGGGCCATTGGCACCAGCAGACATTGGTTGCCAGAGTACAAAACCCTTGCCACAGATGGCATATAGGCCTGGCCTAGGGGCCATTGGCACTAGCACCAGCAGACATTGGTTGGCAGGGTACAGAACCCTTTGCATAGACAGCATATAGGCCTGGGGGCCATTGGCACCAGCAGACAGTGGGTTATCATGGTACAGAACCCTTGGCACAGAGAGCATATAGGCCTGGGGGCCATTGGCACTAGCAGCAGCAGACATTGGTTGCTGGGGCAGGCAGTCAGGTGGCGTGGCATGAGCAGCAGTCAGGCAGACTGAGGCAGGGGTCGAGCTTTGCAAGCTGGGCAAACGGGCAGGCAAGCAGCATTGTATGAGAGGCAGTAGGGTAGGCAGACTTGGGCAGGCTTAGAGCTAGGTAACCTGGGTGGGCAGAGAGGCAGCTTGGCATGGGAGGCAGGAAGACGGACTGAGGCATGCTTTGAGCTTGGCGGCAAGCTTGGAGGGCAGACAGGCAGCGTGGCATGGGAGGCAGTAGGGCAGGCAGGCTATAACATTGGCAGCAGGGCATTCAGATAAGCTAGAAAAGACTGTGCAGTGAGCGAGAGAGAGAGAGCCGGTCAGCCTCACATAGACGGGCTGAGATCGTGTAGCCATAGGCTGGCTGGCAGGCTTACAGTTTGTTTCCCTATGCCACCCTGCATCATGAGGTCAGTCAGATAAGGCAGCCGAGGCCGTCTAGTATGAGAGAGGCAGAGAGAGAGAGGCAGAGAGAGAGAGGCAGAGAGAGAGGCAGGGAGGGTGCCAGGCATTGGGAGGGAGGGACAGCACCTCAGCAGCACAGGAGCAGTAGCCCTAGCCCAGATTGAGGAGGAGGAGGAGGATCCCCATCCCAAGACTGCCCCTGGCATGGGATGGCATTTGCCACTCAGGAACAGCAACTGCTCCACCAACTTGACCCCCAGTCTCAGGCAGTACGGGGAGCAAATGTCCCCCGCCGCAGGGAACACCCGCTCGCTGGGGACACTGGTAGGTGGGCAGGACAGGATACCCTTGGCCACATTCGACAGGGCCAGTCACACATTGGCCTTGCCGGCTCAGTAGGCCAAGGGATCGCTGCTGGGATCAGTGCATGGCTCCTCCACCAGGTAGGGCTCCACTGCTGCTGAGGCACCATCATACTCCCGCTGGTAGCTCTGGGTGGGCACCACCTGCCCCACTGCCCTCAGCCACACTGCTTGCCCTTTTGTGCTGGGCCCCATGCTCCCCAGAGTGGCCTGCACACAGGAGGAGTTGCTGGCACTGGTAGGTGTCCTGCTGCTGCTGCTCATCCTGCTGCTGCTGGTGCTGCTGCTACCACTAAGGCTGGGGGCAGGGATAGACCCAGATGGCTGGAAGGAGTCACTGCTCCCACTCCCACAATCCCCAGGGACGTCCTGCTGCATGGCCCACTCTGCCTGCCGGACCTTCTGCACCAGCGCACCCTTCCAGAGGCCATAGACCGCTGTCTTACGTGCCATGCTGCCCTTGATCCTGGGGTCCAGCATGGTTGACAGGACATATTCCTCCCAGCTCAGGAGCTCATCAAAGCACGCACTCAGCCCCGTCTTCAGCTTCCATGCCAGGTCAAGAGCCTCATCTGAGATCTTCCTGCCCAGAGGGCCACAATCCCACACCCCGAGAATCTCATCCAGGCTCCTCTAGAGACTATGGACCAGCGGGGTCAGCTGGCTAAGGGTGGCGGTGGAGCTGCTCACGGTCTCTGTCATGGCCAGGAATGGTCTCAGGACGAAGACCGTGTGAGCTAGAATCTCCCATTCCTCCCTATTGTACCTGGAGGTGCCTCAATGTCTGTCTCCAGTTCCACCTGATGCAGGGCGGCTTTCTACTCAAGAAGACGCTCGAGCATCAGGAAGGTGGAATTCCACCTGGTGGAGACATCCTGGATGAGCTGGTGCACCGGGGACCCTTGTTCGGCCTGCTTCTCCCGGAGGAGGTCACTGTCCTTCATGCTGCAGTTGAAGAACCCTGCCAGCTTCCCCCCCCGGTCAACCAGGGAGCTAAGGGTGCCTGGCCCAATCCCCTTCTCCCCCAAGCCCAGAACATCCTTCACCACAGGATGGAGGGTGTGTGCGGTGCAAGGGATGCTTGTGAAGCCCCTGTCACGAACTATGCCTACTATACTATATGCTATATACTACTATGCCATTAGTATATTGGCCGCGTTGTCCGTGACCACACACCCCTTGGTGAAGGCCGCGCCTAGCGTGACCCACTCCCTCACCATGGTGGCTAGGGCTGCTTCAAGGTTCCTTGAGGTGTGGGAGCTGTCCATGACTTGTGCCTGAAGCAGGGCCCACCTGTACCCTGCTTCAGGACCTCTCCTGCCACTGCCAAGTGCTGCCTCTGGGTCCCGCCACCAGTGTGCAGTCACTGCCAAGTAGGTGTGCTGGGCTTTTCTGGTGGACCACAGGTCAGTGGTGAAGTGGACCATGTCCCCCCAGCCTTTGCCAGCTGCTCCCTCATCTGCTCCTTCAAAGCCCTGTATTGCTGTGGCACCACAGTGCAACTCAGGGTGGAGCGGGCAGGCAGCTTAAAGTTGGGGGCCAGGAACCCAATCGGCCGCTGGAAGCCCTTGCCCTCCACAATTGACAAGGACTGCGCATCCAGAGCAATCATTTCTGCCAACATGCACTTCGCTTTCTCTTCGAAACCAGTGCCACGGCGCCCTGCCGATGGCCTTGACAGATCCCCCCACCCCAGCTCCTCCATGGTGGACTGACGGCGCTGCTGGGGAGGCTCCTGCTGCTGTTCTGCCCCCCTAGCAGGAGGATTACTGCTCCTGCTGCTAAAGGCAGCAGTTGGTGCTGGTGCAGGACGCTTGCCTGCTGAAGGAGCCGGGCGCCTGGCCGCTGCAGTCTGGAACCCATTTGCATTCACTTCCCCTGTCTTCCCACTGAGCAGCAGAGCACTGTGGCATGACTTTAGGTGTCTTGCCATTGTCTTTGTCCCCAGGTTGCTGAGCACCTGCCCACGCTTTACCATCTTTTTGCACACAGTGCACTGCACCTCTTTGGGATCATCTGCCTGCACCTGCTTAAAATGATCCCAAACTGAGGATTTCCCCTGCCCTCCTGTCTTCTGGCCCGCCCTGGCTGACACACTGCTGCCAGCGCTGCTGGGAGGGGGAGAACTTGGTGGCTCTGGCAACACAGCTCTGGGAAGAGGCTCAGCCATTGCCTCAGCTGCAGACATCTCCTCTGCAGCACTAGTGTCTGCCTCTTCCTCACTGTCCACAATGAGCTTGATGTCCCATGAAGGGGAGTAATGGGACCCTGAGGCTAGACTGCCCGTGCCCGCCAAGCTACTGGCACTCTCCCTGTGCCCCCCTCTATAGCTGCTAGTGCTGCTGCTGCTCCTCCTCTCCCTACTGACATTGCCCGGGGATCGAGCCCTGCCTCTAGCAGCCGGGGTGGGATCCACCAGTTCTGAACTGCTGTGGATTGCCTCGACAGTGGGGGACATTGGTGGCTCTGTAGGAACATCGGAAGTAGCACCAGCACCTGATCCTCCTGCACCAGCACCAGCACCAGCAGAGACGGACGCAGCCTCATGTACTGCAGGCCTTCCAGTGCCCTGCGTGGCAGTGGAGGAGGGCACTGCCAGGAGGCAACGCTGAGACAATGAATCCTGGGGCCCTAAAGCAGGCCTGCTGAGTTTGGGGCGTGGTGATGTGCTTGGGCTACTGCTGATGCCTCCTGCTACTCTACTGCCACTGTACTCTAAATAAATCCAAATCTTAAAACAGGGGAAGGGAATCAGGGATGGAATAAGAGGGAGAGGGAAAGGATTCAATGGAGGGGGGAGGAAGGAAGGAAGATTGAACACAGGGAACAAAGGGAGGGGTAAAAACAAAATAATAACACCAAAATCTATCTAATATAATCTAAATAAATGATAATATGGAGGTGAATGGGTTGGATGGGTGAAATAGGAGGAGGAGGATGTCAATGGATTGGGGAGCTGGAAGGTACACAAACTTCTGGGAGAGGGAGCCTTCTGAAAATGCCTGCTGTTCAGGAACAGTGACTAGCTCAGAAGGTGTTGGAAGGGGGTAGGCAATCAGTTTTGTTACTTGCTGTGCCCACCTCACTGAAAGCCCCATTGGCTCCGCGCAGCCTAGTTCATGGCCAATCACAGCCTGTGAAGTCAGTGGTCTGAGGAGAAAAGGGATGGTGATTGGGCAGGCTGGCTGCTACTCCAAGTCTCTCCACCCCTGGTGCCTGGAAGTCTGCTCCTCAGCTGACTCCCCCTCCCTGACACATTTGGCCTTCCAGTGACACGTTTTTGCCACCCGAGCTCACCCGAACCGAACTGACCGAATTGTTCTGTCATTTAGACGTTCGGAATTTAGTTCAGGTTGGTCAGTTCAGGTTCGGATTCGGGTTCAGGTTCGGTCATCCCAACAGGCCGAGTTCGAGCCGAACGCTGAACTTCTGAACCGCGTTTGCCCATCCCTACTATGAAGCCACTTTGGTTGGAGCCTGATGACCTGGCAACATAACTGATATTTTCTCACTTTAGTTACTTTGAGAAATCTCAACCTTTACTTAAACTTTGAAATCTCTCCTAAAAAACCTACCTCTTCTACCTGACTTTCCCAAGTGCCTCACCCACCTTAAATTG
>QEPC01006384.1:3823058-3886355 GCA_003113815.1 Sphenodon punctatus
GGCGAGCGCATCCACGTCCAAAGATGTTTTTTTCAGCAGGGGGCATACCACAGCCTCCTTGAGACAAGGCAACAGCCTCCCCTGCTGCAAGGATGCGTTCACTACCCTCGCCAGCACCGTCCCCAACGTCTCCCTGGAAGCTTTTACTAACCAGTACGGGCATGAATCAAGTTCACAACAGGTGGCCCTCACAGACCCCAAAATGTCCGCCGTATCAGCCGGCGTCACTTCCTGAAACTCCCCCCACAAAGCTGGACCAGATAGGACCTCCGTCCCCTCGCGCTCTTCCCCTACTGCCCCTAACCCAGCGTCAAAGTCGGTCTGAATCTGAGCAATCTTGTCTGTGAAGTAGTTGACAAACTCCTCACAGTGGGCCTGGGACAAGTCCCCATCCAGGCAGAGGGAGACCGGACTAACCAGCCCCCGCACCACCCGGAACAGCTCTGCCAGGCGTGACTTCACAGACGCTATGAGAACAGCAAGGATCTCCTTCCTTGCCGTCCTCACAGCTTCAACATAGGACTGCAAATGGGCCCTATGGAGAAGGGTTGTGCTTGCTGTGTGGTTCCGACCCCTGCTGACCCATAGCCTTTCTGTGCACCCTTTCCCCTTTCCCCTCTCCCTTCTCCCTTCTAGCTACACTGGTTGTCTTCCTGGCCATTCTCCACCTGGCACAGATGACCGGGCAACTGCAGGATGCGGTCTTTGATCTCTGTGCTGGGGCCCACCTGTACGATGATATCAGTGAGTGTGCTGTGTGTGTGCGGGGCCCTCTCCACGGGTGTCTGCTCCGGGTTCCACTTTGTTGGGGCCCACTTTCCTGTCCTGATGGCCCCTTCTCTCTATCCCTTAGTGCAGGTGATGATTGCAGAGCAGACAAGGGAGCAGGAAGAGGTCGTGCAGCTACTGCTGCACCTCCTGGAGTGGGTGCACCGCCTGGACCATGCCCAGACGGATCGATGGAGCCATGTATGGGGCTGGCATCTCTATTGAGGTCGGGGCCCCACCCCCCAGATCCACTCTCTGTGCTGCCTCCGTATCTCCCTTGGACCTTTCCCATGTTCCACGCCCTTCCCCCTTATAATACAGTTGATTTCCCCCCTTCTCCAGTTGTGGGTCATGTTCCTCTGTGTGGTCTGGTCTCTTGTGTGGGCACCTCATGGTGGTTGTGGCACTGTTGAGTGGCAGGGGCTGGTTATCCTGCACACACACACCCCAGGTGTGTGCAGCTACTCTGACATGCCTGTTGGGTGTCCCCCTGGTTACCCTGGCCTGGGGTGCTTGTGGCCAGTCAGCCACCTGTTGTGTTTCCCTTCTGTCCCCCTCCGGCCCGATCTCGTTCAACCCCCTTCCCCCTGGTCCCTTTGGGTGGGGGTCCATCCCTTTGACTGCTGTCCTGGTGCCCTGACCCCTCCCTGCATTTGCAATGCCCCCCCATTGGCCGCACAGATCCCTTGTTGGTGTGGGGATGCCGGCAGCAGGTTTGTTGACATTTGGTGTGGTCTGGGTCTCTCCCCCGCCATGCCGTTCTCTGCCAGCTCAGCTGTGCTGTGAGCTTCTGGTCTTGCTGGCGTGCCTACATGTGTCCGGTACCCTGCTCCTTGGCCAGGGGCCTTGGGATTGTGTGTGTGGGGCAAGTGCCGGTGTGTGTGTTTGTTGGGGTCCCTGCTGCATCGGGCCTCTGCCTTCCTCCCTTGTGCCCCTTCCCACCCCATCCCCCTGCTGGCCCCCCCCACCTCCATGGCCTTGTAGCCCTTCCCTGTGTGGTTATGTTCATGGTTGTATGTGGGCGGTTTCTGGTTGGGGGGGTCCATGGTGCCTGGCTGTCTGGCCCTGTCTTGGGGCTGGCTGGGGTCTGCTACAGTGTGTCTCCTGTCATTTCAGCTCCCGCCTACCCTGCC
Organism: Sphenodon punctatus; assembly: GCA_003113815.1. Taxonomy (NCBI): domain Eukaryota; kingdom Metazoa; phylum Chordata; class Lepidosauria; order Sphenodontia; family Sphenodontidae; genus Sphenodon; species Sphenodon punctatus. The sequence continues at coordinate 3,824,960 of QEPC01006384.1, forward strand.
CACACAGGGTCTGGTGGTTAATGGGTGGAGCTGCTTGCTGCAGCTTCATTTGTCCTCGGTCGGCCATGTTGTGCCATCTCTGTGCTGGGCAGGGCTTCCCTGCCGTTCGGTGTCTCGGGTGTCCGTGTAACTGTCATGGGTGTTTACTCGGTGTTTCCTGGGGTGGGTGTTTGGCCACTGGGTGTGTGCTGGCCCCTCCTCTTCCGTCCCACAACCCACCGCGTCAGTGTATACGTCACCCGGCTGAGCTCCGCTGGGTGTTCACCGGGTGTGCTCAGCCACCCGTCTCCACCCGGTTCCACCCACTGGCCCACCCAACACCCATGCTGTTCCCATGGGCGCACACCCATCCCTCCCGCACCCTCAGCGGCGTTTGCACGGGCACCCACACCTGCACACATGTGCGGGGGGGAGGTGCCCGTGTGAAAAGGGTCTCTGATTGGAATCAGACAAAATATTGATTGTTCTGATTTTTGAAAATTGGAAGAATCAAAATTCCAGTTTCACCTCTATTCCAGTCTAATAATCAGGCAAGGCCCACAAAATGTTCGTCCACCTTGCAGATGTGGGTAATATTTTCATCTTGGTTCCTAAACATCTCTATCAAAACCTGTGCCATAGTAGCCTGCAGGGTGCTCAGCTCTTTGCAACATTAATCCATATTCCTGGAGGGGGGTGGCTGGGCTGAGCTGCATTTGAACATGCTACCAAGGAGGGCTAGGAAAGCAGAATTCCTGCGGGATTCCTTGCCACTGGGCTGGAAAGCAGAGGAGTTGCCTCCTCAGTCCTGCTATTCTGGCCGCTGTGTTTTATGTCTCTGCTCTGTCACATATGGCGCATTGTCTGATTTATTATCACTTCTCTGCAGGGAGTAGCGAGGGCTTAGAGAGCTGTGCAATATCAGTGTTAGCTTTTAACATCTCGTACGTCCTCAGGAAAGTCACCACTGGGCTTATGTGATGTTCTGTCAATAATGAGGTCTCGGCTTGTTTGACCAGTCTGCGGGGATTTCAGAAGCCCTGCATTAGAATGTACAGGACATCCACATTGTACATAAATACAGCAGGGAGATGCAGAGGAGGTGGTGTTGCATGCATATTCATTTTTTTCTATTGCAAGATATTCTTGCTAGGAAATCTCTCCCAGCCAGTCCTGCATTTCCTTGACCTCCATCTATGGAAAAGGCTATAATAATTTCCCACAAATCTTCCTGTCTCTTCCTCTAGGTCCCCCGCAATGAAGAACCTTAATTGTGGCTCCAATCTGGGCACTGAGCTGTCTGAGGTGTCCTTCAAAGAGCCACGCTAAAATTCCATTTACAGCCGTGTCTCACTCAGCTGGATAAGAGCCCTCTCCCCAAAGATGTGTTCGTTCCATACCGCAAAGAGGTTCTATAACTGAGCGGGAAAGCACGACTAACAGCGATGAAATGCATTTGAACATTTGCAGTGCTGAGTAAACCATATGTCTTCATAATTTGATTGTGCCCCACTCCCAAAGGCCCCTCCCAGCTCTATTGAACACCGATGGAGTTATTTAGAATCATAAATAATATTATCAAAGAGAGTCCACTGGGTAAACAGAGTCAGTGTATAAATTGTTGGAGTGTGATATTGATTGTTCTTAGCTGACTAATGAATTATTCTGTTTAAGAGCCCATGGAAATAACGTTCAGCGTTTTCAAGGCAAGGGCCCTTTCAAAGATTTCCCAAAAGTGTTGCTTAGCTTTGTTGTTTTGGCCATTGGAGCTGGGGAGAATACTCACTCTATCAGTAACAGCACCGTTAAAAGTCAACGTAAGATAACAGGTGAACGCTCGAGTGGCATACGGCTGGGGCAAACGGGAAGAGATTTATTAAAGATGGCAGCTTGTCATAGGTAATTCGTAGAACATTTTCCTAACCTTTGATCCTCCTAGCTTCGTGTTTTTCTCCTCATTTTTCATCCCCCCATCCCTTCTTTCCTTCCTTCCTCCTTGCAGTACAGCTGTCTTAACAACATACTTCTTTCACTTGCAGAGAGGCTGCTCTTATGGACAGCTGGAACGAGGAGTTCCCACGAGAAATGGGTGTACCTGTTAGGATTGTGGTACTCCATCCAATTGGGTATCATCGGGTCTTCATCGGTACCCAATTAGTGTTCAACAGGATATACCCAACTTACTGATCTACCTTTTTTTATCATGATTTTTTTTACTTCTGGTCCCGATTTTTTTCTACTTCCCATTGTCATTTTTACAAATTCTTGTACTGATTTACAATTTACTGATTGGTAAAATGGTAAATCAGTACATCGATAACTCAGTAAAGGTAATACCTGGTATTTTCAGGCAATCAGATGCCTGACTCAGTTCTTGGGTGCTGATCAATTACCCAATGGATGACTCCGAAATGTGGATAATACCCTGTGGGTGGCAAATGTGCGACCTGTTTCAGTTCTACTCTTATGCCTGTGTATGCACACACACTCACACACAAATACAGAACCCCCATCACAGTCATTCTAGTTGACTTCTGACCTCCTCCCAAATTGTTTACTTCTTCCTTGCACAAATCACCCAGAAAAAAATTACCACCCCTGTCCAGGCGAGCTTTTATCTGCTCACTCCACAACATAGGGTGTCTTTAGACATAACATCAATGGGTGTCTGAATGTGTGTTTTGACCTTGATATGACACTGGTTTGGCCCTGTGTTCACCATGTGGTGCTGCTTAGACACACAGTCCAGCTTGGGGCAAATCGGTGATTTGCTCGCCACCCGAACTCAGCACACAAATGCTTCCGTCTCTTTCCCCGTGTTGTGCCTGCTAACACGCCACGCAATATAATTAGACACAGCATTGGCCACGTGTTCAGCCAGAACACATACATTGTCCTTTCGATGCAATGGTGTTCACAATGCGTGTTCAATGGGTGGCCAAATTGGTTCTGGGATTGTTATGGTGCTTACACACAATGGACAAACATGTGCTTAGGGGTTTTGACACCTGATCTTTGTGATGTCTAAAGACGCCATAGTTTGGCCACATTTAGTCTGAGGCCAGAGGTGCAAAAACCAAGGAGCAGATTCTCAAAATCCAAAATCCAGGTTAGATTTTTCAAAAGAACTCAGCTCCTATTCATGGTCAGAAATTCCATAGGGATGAGGATCCAGCAGCGTCCATAGTGTTACAGAAGGCCAGATTTCAATAGGATCTCAGCCTTCTGGGTAAATGGGAGCTGAGTATTTGCATTATAAATTAGAACTGAAGTGGATACCTGGGGAAAAAATGAGTAAACCCATTGGGGTCAATCAATTCAAGGTCCGTGCATGTGTGCAGTAAGTGAACACCATCTGCCCCACAAGGGCAGGACGTGTGCGTAGTCGCACCAGATGCATGGTATATGTCGCTCAGCGATTGTAAGCCCTGTAGGAATAACCAGGTACATTGCTGGTACGATAAAAATACTTTAATAAAAATACCTATTTATATTATTTTGTTTTGTTTTTCCAGTATCTTGGTAAATTGGATATTTCAGTCATGTCATTTAGGCAATATTCACCATAATTTTCAGATGCAACTGATGAAAATGGCACAACGGAAATACCAAGATGACTAAAAATAAAACAAAAGAACTGAACCAAAAATATGGAACCCTGAGGGGGATGGCACGCAAACCCCAAACCGGAATAACGGGATATGCGAGTACCCAATTTGGTCACAGATATTGCCTGGGTACTCGGAGGGTTACCCAAAAATGTGAATGTCATGCCCATAAATGATAAACCCACTACCCATGTCAGCTTTATTTAAATTCCAGCCTGATCCCACCTCAATTGGGAGTGCTGAGCCATTGTGCAAGCACAGGTACAAATGTGTAAGCTCCGTGGAGTTCTAGCCACTTACTCCAGAATGCCTCGGAGCCTCCATTCACGTTCCATCTGCCGTCTGCCATTTTAACCAGCATCAAATTGGCCGTGCATGTTCCCCCACTGCTCTCTTTTGGGTCTAATTCTCTTCCTGGGTTAACTTATCGCCATCCCATTAAATATCTACATTTTTTATTCTTTCTCCCCCAAAGATGCATTAGCTGAATTTGACCCATCCTCCCAAATTAGATGAAAAGTACATTCCATCGTAAAGTTCCAACCAATCCCCCTCCCCCCCCCAACACCTGGGTAATACACCCTGTTAAATTTATGGTATTACAATTCCTTTGATGTAAAGCACTCAAAATACTTACCAGCTAATCTTATGCTGCACTGACTGGAATGCTAACGGCAGTGGCAGGGGAATGGGACAGTGAACCAGAAAACAATTATTGGCATTTTCACTGGGGGTGGCTGGGGGGGAAAGGAAATTAAATAGCAGCTAATTTTCAAATAAAATACACCACCATTCTCTCTTGCTATTCTTTAAAATGAGGTCCCTACAGCCCCAATCCTGAAACTGTTATGCACATGAATGACTTTATACAGGTGAGTTCTCCCATTAATTTAAACGGGATTACACATGTGCATAACATTTCTCGTGCGTCTAAATGTTTGCAGGATTAGAAGTTTATGCAATTTCAGGATTAAATTATTTTTAAAAAAAAATCAAGATGTTTTTATCTATGGCCTGTACAGATTTAGGCAGCCTTTATTTGCATAATTAATTTCTCTAAGGCAGCTGTTCTTGAGCAGTAAGAATCCTTTCTCATCATGGCTAAATCTGGGTAAGATTCAGACCTAGGATTTCTCTTTTAACATCTTCACTTTATTGTATGTAAATTTGATTTTTGTTTTGCAGGCTGAGTGAGAAGGGAGTGGCGCACCTCTTTCCCCCTAGTGGGCAGTTGTCGAATTGGCAGCTGAGTAGTGGGACAGGCCTACCGCTAAAATGGGTAACGCATTCCCTACCCACTGGTTTTCAAATAGTCTTCCAAGTGTCTGATCAGTACCCAAGTACCAGTTTGGGTACCCAATTACCCCCATAATACCAGACCTTATTGGATGTTAACAAATGGGCCACTCCCTGCCATGCTTTGGTCTGGACCTGGCCAGTACATGTGAGCAGGTGCCAGCAGATGTTGGCCCGGGACTACCCTGGGCCCGTGTCGGCAGCTAGCCTGGGCTGTGATCCCTAGGTCTACTCAATCGGGGTAAAGCAGGCCAGAGAGTGTTAACATGTCTGTTCCCACGGGCCCGGATTGGTTCCGTGATGGCGGGGTGCTGGGTGCAGCGCAGGGGCAGGGCCAGGCGGCCACACATTTGTGCGTCTCCCCACCACCGTGCTCCAGGCACATGAACATTTGTTCCGTTAACCGATCTGACCCAGTCTGGACTGTGTTTGCAGTGACTTCTAATCTTGACCCAAACCAGGATGGGTTTCCGCCATTGGATGGTCTCATTTGTTTTTAGGGATGAACGAATGCGTTCGGAAGTTCAGAGTTTGGACCAAACTCGACCAGTTCGGTTGACTGAACTGAACTTCCGAACCGAACTCAATTTTCGAACCAAACCGAACCGAATTTCCGAACTCGGTTCTGTTCACCCATCCCTATAAGATAATATTCCATTTAGTTCAATGGGGTTTGAATTTCCAAACTCTGTTCGGAATTTCGGAGTTCGCACCGAACTCGAATAGCTCGGTCGACTGAACCGAACTTCCGAACCGAACTCGATTTTCAAACTGAACTGAACTGAACCAAATTTCTGAACTCGGTTCTGTTTGCCCATCCCTGTTTGTTTTCACACATTTTTACTGAGTGACCGGTCAACAGTTTTGTAATTGGCAAAAGGGTAAATCGGTATGGAAAATACATTGAGAAGTTAGAGAAATCTTTCTTTCTTTCTTTCTTTCTTTCTTTCTTTCTTTCTTTCTTTCTTTTTCTTTCTTTCTTTCTTTCTTTCTTCAAATTCATATGCTGCCCTTCCCAGTGACATTCAGGGAGGCTTTCAGCATATAAAACAGCTAAAACTTCCCGTAACCCCCTACATCTCTTCCCCCAATCCTTCCCCCACCCAACCCTATCCTTGCCTGCCAACCCCCTGGCCAAACTAAAGCATCTTACATAATTTACAGAAGATAATCCGGCTCAGGCTGACACAAATCTCCAAGGGGAGGGAGGTCCATAATCATGGGGCAGTCACCAAGATCATTAGGCATGTGCATTCATTATCATTATTTCAATAACAAAAACAACAAATAACAATAACAAAAATAGAAACAAAAATGACATTTTGTTTTTGAAATAAAGGGGAAAAACTGAAAAACATATATACAGCTATAAGGTATTGTTTCTTATTCTATTTTAATGAAACTTAGGGAAATTGTACCCCCAATGGAGGGCACTATGTGTACCAAGTTTTGAAATGATTAGATAAAGATAACCGATTTTACAAGCAATTGAACATTGTGATTTTAAGAAAAGCTCCATGCACATTCAAGGCTACAACTTTTTTAACTTCCATCCACTTTGCATGAAACCTGTTAATATTATGTCCCTCCGCAAGCTTAACATGCCTGCCAATTTTCAGAAAGATTGGATAAAGGGTCCTGATGGTATAGGACATTAACTTGAAAATACATTTCCAGATGTACCAATTGTATATTCCATCCTGGTTATATGATATTTGGAAGGAATGCATCACTTACTGTCCCTGTCATTGCTGCCAAACTACAGGACACTTTGATAAAGGAACCTAATTTTATAAGCAATTGAAGTTGTTCCCTTGAATACTATTATTCAGATAAATAGCAGCACATGCAGTGCCAGTCAGAGGCAGGCACCTGGCATGGCAGGGGGAGGGAGACTGTAGTAGGGAGAATGTGGAGCAACCCAACAGACTGACAGACACATTCACTGGCTAATTACTGTATGCTTCCAGCTTTACAGGACCAATTGGTAGTGGCTTCGAGGTGGGCATAGGAGACAGCCCAGAGGCAGGCATATAAGGGATATAACTGGAACTTTGGGGATAGCATTCCAGCAATCAGGAGACATAGTTTACACATCCAGGCTGACCATTTATCATCACAATCACGTCCTGCAGCACTGTGACAGAGGACATAAGAGAATCTCTACTGACTCTTTCCTAAACAGATGCTTCTGACTTCCCAGTAACAAGTAGGGGAGAGATGTTGGGATGGTCACAGCACAGAATGAGGATATTTGGTTGACATTTCTTCTGGACAATTAGCATCACAAACTGATCTTATACCACAGTGACACATTAGAGAATCCCTGGCATAGGCTCCTTCTCTGCATATGATGTGCAGGCATATCAAATTGGGACCCTTTATCACATCTTTCTGATATTTGGCAGTGATGATCCTGAAAGTGTGAGATACATCTCTGACCAATTTTATGTACACTGGTTGAACTGTAAAGATGTTACAGTCAGACATACATTTATAAGTTAATTGCTTATACCACCAGGACCCTTTATCCAATTCTTCTCAATGTTTACAGAGATAGTTACAAGTAGAAGGGGTATAAACCTGTCAAGTTTCATCTACAATAAATGTGAGGCACAGACGTTACACTTAAGTATGTATATGAAGATTTTTGCAAAATAAAATAATTCAACTGATTCTAAAATTGAATTGCTTTATCCAATATTGTTGGAATTTGGTACATGTAATGCCATCCATTGGAGGGATACACAGCCCATGTTTCAGACAAACATAGTGAAAAACAAAAAAGGTACAGCCGAAAATGTGTTTTCCATTGAAACCAATGGAAAATGAAAACAAACGCAAAAACAAAAATGTCAATTTGATATTTACGGGAATGAAAACAACAGATTTAAATAACAACAAAGAAAAATGAAAACAACATGGGCCCCTGGTTCACACCTCTAGAGACCAACTCTCTGCGTGCCCTTGTAGAAACTTCATGGGGAGATGGTCTATGGAAGAGGGTGCTGCCAGTGGAACTCAAAGGCTATCCCAGGATATAAAGGAAGAGCCAGCCTTTCAGATACTCTTAGAAAGGGTCAGGGGACGTGCGAACACAGTTTGGATGTTCAGAGTTCGGAACGAAATCGGTCTGTTCGGACGTCCGAACTGAACGTCTGAACTGAACTCGAAAACAGCCGAACTGTTTGGTCATGTTCAGGTGAGTTCGGATGAGTTCTGGGGTGGGAAAAACATGACTTCGGGTGGGAAAAACATGACTGGAAGGGGGAGGCAGCTGAGGAGCAGACTTCCTGGCACCAGGGGTGGAGACCAGGGACTGTTTCAGGGCCAAATGATACTGATACCGGAAAAAACCTTCAAATTCGATATCGGTATCGATAGCGCTATTTTTGAATGTTCGGCCAGGTCCAGCCGAACCGAACTCCACCAAACCAAACAACCGAACCTGAGCTTGGGTTTCGAGCTGAATGACCGAACGTCCAAACATCCGAACAGCATGCTGTTCTCACATCCCCAGAAATGGTACCAGAAGTCAGAAAATTGGTAGCAGAAATAGAAAATATCAGGACGAAAAATGGCAAATCATGACATTGCCTGGACCTGATGGACCAACCAGCTGAGGGAGAGTTCTTTGTGAATTCAGGGGAATGGTGGGGGAAGAGAGGGGGGGGAGTTGGCTTCTGAGAGAAAGGGAGGAGCATGACAGAGTTTAGATGTTCTTGGCACAGTAGCTATAGTCATGGACAGAGGTGGAGGGGATATGGGCAGGGACCCATGTTCATACTGGGTGTTAACTTAGTGATTGGTCGCTTTCATCCCACCTGGGAACATTGTGTGGCTGGATTGTGGGCCCGGTTCATTCTGGGCCCAGGTTTCAGGCCTGGCCGCCAACCCCACCAGGGTTTGAACTGGGTCTACATCTGGTGGACCCAGAACATACAAGTGGGATTTGGTGCTGGCCCAAGCAGGCGAGGTGGGCCACTGCTACCAGTGTGGATACAGGTCCATGGATAAGTGGAAATTAAACACAGTGCACGGTCACTTAAAAGTGAGGGTTAGAAGCCAGGGGTGTAGCTAGGTGGGAGTGTGCCCTGTTACAAAAGATGGAATAGGTCCTGCTGGGGCGCTCCACTCCAGTGTGCATCTGCGCTATGTACAGGGGGGAGCTAGGGGGGAATGGGCCCTGCTGGGGCACTCCACTCCAGTGTGTGTCTGCACTATGTACAGGGGGGAGCTAGGGGGGAATGGGCCCTGCTGGGGCACTCCACTCCAGTGTGTGTCTGCACTATGTACAGGGGGGAGCTAGGGGGGAATGGGCCCTGCTGGGGCACTCCACTCCAGTGTGTGTCTGCACTATGTACAGGGGGGAGCTAGGGGGGAATGGGCCCTGCTGGGGCACTCCACTCCAGTGTGTGTCTGCACTATGTACAGGGGGGAGCTAGGGGGGAATGGGCCCTGCTGGGGCACTCCACTCCAGTGTGTGTCTGCACTATGTACAGGGGGGAGCTAGGGGGGAATGGGCCCTGCTGGGGCACTCCACTCCAGTGTGTGTCTGCACTATGTACAGGGGGGAGCTAGGGGGGAATGGGCCCTGCTGGGGCACTCCACTCCAGTGTGTGTCTGCACTATGTACAGGGGGGAGCTAGGGGGGAATGGGCCCTGCTGGGGCACTCCACTCCAGTGTGTGTCTGCACTATGTACAGGGGGGAGCTAGGGGGGAATGGGCCCTGCTGGGGCACTCCACTCCAGTGTGTGTCTGCACTATGTACAGGGGGGAGCTAGGGGGGAATGGGCCCTGCTGGGGCACTCCACTCCAGTGTGTGTCTGCACTATGTACAGGGGGGAGCTAGGGGGGAATGGGCCCTGCTGGGGCACTCCACTCCAGTGTGTGTCTGCACTATGTACAGGGGGGAGCTAGGGGGGAATGGGCCCTGCTGGGGCACTCCACTCCAGTGTGTGTCTGCACTATGTACAGGGGGGAGCTAGGGGGGAATGGGCCCTGCTGGGGCACTCCACTCCAGTGTGTGTCTGCACTATGTACAGGGGGGAGCTAGGGGGGAATGGGCCCTGCTGGGGCACTCCACTCCAGTGTGTGTCTGCACTATGTACAGGGGGGAGCTAGGGGGGAATGGGCCCTGCTGGGGCACTCCACTCCAGTGTGTGTCTGCACTATGTACAGGGGGGAGCTAGGGGGGAATGGGCCCTGCTGGGGCACTCCACTCCAGTGTGTGTCTGCACTATGTACAGGGGGGAGCTAGGGGGGAATGGGCCCTGCTGGGGCACTCCACTCCAGTGTGTGTCTGCACTATGTACAGGGGGGAGCTAGGGGGGAATGGGCCCTGCTGGGGCACTCCACTCCAGTGTGTGTCTGCACTATGTACAGGGGGGAGCTAGGGGGGAATGGGCCCTGCTGGGGCACTCCACTCCAGTGTGTGTCTGCACTATGTACAGGGGGGAGCTAGGGGGGAATGGGCCCTGCTGGGGCACTCCACTCCAGTGTGTGTCTGCACTATGTACAGGGGGGAGCTAGGGGGGAATGGGCCCTGCTGGGGCACTCCACTCCAGTGTGTGTCTGCACTATGTACAGGGGGGAGCTAGGGGGGAATGGGCCCTGCTGGGGCACTCCACTCCAGTGTGTGTCTGCACTATGTACAGGGGGGAGCTAGGGGGGAATGGGCCCTGCTGGGGCACTCCACTCCAGTGTGTGTCTGCACTATGTACAGGGGGGAGCTAGGGGGGAATGGGCCCTGCTGGGGCACTCCACTCCAGTGTGTGTCTGCACTATGTACAGGGGGGAGCTAGGGGGGAATGGGCCCTGCTGGGGCACTCCACTCCAGTGTGTGTCTGCACTATGTACAGGGGGGAGCTAGGGGGGAATGGGCCCTGCTGGGGCACTCCACTCCAGTGTGTGTCTGCACTATGTACAGGGGGTAGCTAGGGGGGAATGGGCCCTGCTGGGGCACTCCACTCCAGTGTGTGTCTGCACTATGTACAGGGGGGAGCTAGTGGCGAATGGGCCCAGGGTCAGGAGATGGAATAAGCCCTTTTCGTCACTCCACTCCAATGTGCACACACATTCTACTTGGGGATTGGGGGGTGGCTGGATGTTCAGCCCCAGGGCAACCATACTGCTTATTGGTACACTGCTACGAGGAACTACACTTCTCCCCCTGCACTTGCGAAACCTGGAAGACACGAAAGAGTAACCATGTGAAGCCCTCCCACCCTGTGTAGAAGGGAAGGAAACTGGAGGAGAGGATTGGGGCTCTGTACTTGGGGTGTGGGTAAGAGGTGGCCTAAATAGGGAGTAGCTTTAGAAGGCTGAGTTGAGAAGTCTGTGTGAAGGGCAGGTGGAAGTTGGCTCTAGAATGTGAGAGTTGAGGGTTGTATTACTAGTGTTTGTTAATGATTGCTATTGGAAGGATATGGCGTTGAACGAGTTTGTTCTGCAGGGGGTGATAGTGCTGGAAAGCAAGGCTTTAGCAAGTTTTACTACCCCTGCCGAACCTGGGTTTAAGGCAAGTGTGGATGGAAGTCCGAGAACTCATTGGTGAGAACATCATCATAGACTCATAGAGAGAGAAGGAAGGAACCACACGGGTTCGTGAGAGAGACCAGTCCTCTACTTGGTGCAGAATTTGTCATATCTAAACCATCCAAGACATATGCTCATCCAACATTTTCCTAAAATGTGATGTTCAGATTCTCCAGGTAGCCTGTTCTTTTGCTTGACTCTCCTTACTGTCAGCATTGTTTGGCCTGATATTAAATTTAAAACTCCCTTTCTGTAGCTTGTCTCCATTATCTCTGGTCCTGCCCTTCATAACAAGAGAGAAAAATTGGTCTCCATTCGTCTGTCTGAAGACGGTCGTATCCCCTCTTTGTTTTCATTTTTCTAAGCTCATTATTTCTAAATCCTCCAACTTCTCCTCATATGATTTGTGTTCCAAACCCGTTAACATCAATGGCCGTTTTTCAACAGGTCCACCTGTCCCCCACCAACCCAAGCATCCATATGAAGGCGCTCCCGTGACCCACGCTCTGCCCACGCATGGAGCAATGGGGCGGAAATCTGGGATGCTCTGTGTGGGGGCAGGAGTGGATGGTGTCTGGGTTGGGACCTGTTTAAATCCCCCCCACCCTCACTGAGCAGATGTGCGTTGGCACTCCACGCAGTGCACACAGACACTGACACACACAGCCGTGTCCGTTGAAAAATGGCCTTTGTTGCTGTCCTCACCTCTATGCCTTCAACTTTTCTAATGTCTTTCTTTAAAAGAAGTGCCCAAAACCGAATGCTAGAGATGTGCAATTCATATTGGGGTTTTTTTTAGTTTCTAAAACAAAGGAAGCCCCATTCATTTTAGTAGCTAGCTACTGTTATGAAAAGGAACGAGTAAGCAAATGATGGTCGTTTGCAAAAATAATTAAAAACAAAACAAACCTGCGTCTGCACAACTGGCTGCGAGGGCGGTTCTGTGACTGCGCGCCCTTTTTCAAAATGGAGCCAGCAGCATTGCCGTCCATTTCCAAAATGACGGCAATGATTTTTAAATTTAAAATTATTTTTAATAATGAAAGAAAGGGGGGGGAGAGGGAACAAAAACAAATGGGTTGTGTATGAAACCTCCCTGAAACGAATCATTTTTGTGAAACAAAAGCAAAAGCCAATGGTGGGCCTTCTGCACACCCCCAGTGAATGGACAGAGCAGTACAATGGCTTCCCGTGGCTTACATGCAAAGCTTTTGTTGATGCAGCCTGAGAGGGAATTAGCCTTCTTTTCCACCAGCATCCCACTGAGGACGTATGTACAGTCGTTACAATGTGCATTCTCTTGTGTATCCAGTCACCAGAAGAAAAGTGAGTTCATTACAGGCCAAACTGGAGAGCATCGGTCTTTTACTTCAGCTGTAAAATCTCCTATGTTGAGCTCTTCCTGGGTCCCTGGTTCAGTCCCCTGTTGGTCAGCCTAAAAGGCAGCTTCATTACCTTTGAATGAGTCCGGTGCAAAGTCCCCTTTAGCTGAAAATGTGACCATCTTAGGACTTCAAAAAATAAAATAAATAAAAAGTACTTTTCTTGCCAGATTGTTTCCCAGAAAGGGAGGCGTTTAGGTGTCTCATGAAATTTGAAAAGGCTGAATTCAAAGTGTTTTTTTTTTTTAAGTTTAAGGCAAGTAATTTGCCCCTCCATTTACGTTCATATTTGCATTTTTTTTATCTACTCTATTAAGCTGACGCCAAAGCAATATCAAATTCAAACTGTCAGAAAATTAATAAGTGTAATTCTGTCTTGCCATAAGTCAAAGGACTTGGGGGCTTTTGCATGAGAAATGAGAATGACACATAAAATAAATACATTCTGTATGTTTAAAATAAATAAAGCAAATTCAGAAAACAATAAAACCCACCTAGGTGAAAAAGAAATGGCAAATTGCATCTCGACAGTGCAGGAGAGGCTTACAAAGTAGCTTTGTGTAAGGGAATAATTTACCATTATTAAAAAGGTAAATTGCCGGAGTCGCATTTTCCTGCCACTGTTCCTGCCACTCCTATTATCATGGACAAATTAGCAGCACGCCGCTTTGCTGTTCGTTTGGAGAGAATCTGCGATTCATTCCGACAAAGGCATTCTGGGGTAATGCCAGGTGATTAAATGAGAGTTGTTAGCCTTTTACCAGAGTCATTTTCTTCTGGAATATTAAAACTTTTAGTACCTCAAGTGGAGCACTTTTGCTCCCAATAATTAATACTGATTTTACCATAATATCTTCTTTTTAAAAAGGCATTATCTTGTTGTTGTTTTTTCATGAGTTTCCCATCTTGCCGTAGTTTATAAAATAAGCTACATTCGCTCCTTTCACAAATAGCATATTTGGGTCATTTTTGTGATCCCCTGTGTTGCTAACTTGGTTCGGGTTATACAAAATGCTTCTTTGTTTATTGTTTTCCAATGACGCTTTTACGAGAATTCTTATATCCCTCATTCAGTTTTCTCCTTCCTCTAGGACTCCATTCTCAAGAAAGAACATAATCATGCAGCTAAAATCCAATTTAAATAAATGGTACCTAAGCATGGATTTAAACTAAGCACATGCTGAAGTGCTTTTCTGAATAAAGATGTAGCTCGTTAGCACCCACACCGTTCTATGGAATCTTTAACGAGCCTAAGGCCACATTCACACCTGACACTCAACGCATGTTTTGGCTCCACGAAAGAATCTGGAAGTCAAAACATGCATGGGTTTGTCGGGTGCAAATGCCCCCCCTGCACCCAACAAACCAGTGCATGTTTTGACTTCTGGATTCTTCCAGATTATAGAGTAGGGGAAAATCCGGTTTGTAATCTCCTGGATGATTGCTGGCAAAGCCACGCGTGTGCAGTGGCGTGTGTATGTGTGTGCGCACCCGATGAACCCCGCACATGTTTTGGCTTCCAGATTCTTTCCCAGAGCCAAAACCTGCGCAGAACGTCAGGTGTGAATGTGGTCTAAGTCACCAGGACCTTGTTTTCATATCTCCTCTCTAATCAAGGGAACACGAACTCTTAGGATAACTTTTTAATTAGTTGTTCAATTAATGAGAGATGTTGTGCTTTTAAGGTCACATGTCATTCAAGTAATGCCTCGGTTAGGGTTGTGCATGCCCGCCCACCCACAAAAGAGAGAGGTCGTTTTTACACGGCTGGCCCCACCCACTGCTACTCGGTGTTTGGGTGGGTGTGCGCCGGGGGGGGACAGTCCGTGTAAACGGCCGCCGGTATGTGGGGGGATGGGTGTTCGGCGGGTGTGCGCCCATGTAAACCCCAACAGTGGCAGGTGTTTGTGCGTGTGCGTTCCCGCCACACACCCACCAACACCCGCCACACACTGACCCACACCCACCTCCACCCATGGAGCCATTCAACAGAATGGAGGATGCTCCATGGGTGGAGATAGGTGTCAGTAGGTGTAGGTGGATGGGTGTCCGTGTAAACGGGCACAGCCACACACCCACCTACACCCACCACGCTGACACACCCCGGTCTGTGTAAAAACGACCAGAGAGAGATTCCCCTCCATCACCCCCGTTGAAACATTGTTAATTCCAGTGCAGTCATTCAGGGGAGAAGATCTTCAAATTGGATGCGGTCTGGGAAGAGGTAGTGGATCCAGGAAAAAAACGTGGACATTATTATTTATTTATTTATTTATTTATTCGCATTTTTAGGCCACCCCCTCATGCCCACGGCATCTCGGGGTGGCTAACAATACGGTAAAACAGTAAAATACATTAAAACCCAACATCACTTTTAAAAATTTTTTAAAACACCAACCCTATTCCTACCCTCCAATACCCCCAATTTCCCCACCCCACCAATCTTCCCCATTTACCCCTCCCCCCGTCCCCTCCAAAGGCCTGGGTGAACAGCCAAGTCTTGCATGGCCACCGAAAGGCGAGCAGACCCGGGGCCAGGCGGGCTTCCTTCGGAAGGGAGTTCCACAACTGTGGCCCGACCACCGAGAATGCCCTGTCCATGGTGGCCCCCCACCTTACACGGGGGACCTCCAGATAGGCGCTTCTGGTGGATCGGAGGGTCCGTCCTGAGTCACGGAAGGTGAGGTGGTCCCCGATATAAGAGGGGCCAAGACCATATAGGGCTTTGTATGTTCAACTCTGCTCTTTCCATGAAAACTCAGGCAGTCTGGACAGGTTTCGTTCGGCTACACTGTCCGCATAAACTATGCCCTTATTAAGCTGAGGCTGACTCTGCCACAGCGACCCATGCTCTGGTGACCACAAGGCTTGATTTCTCTAGGTCCCTCTTCTACAGGCTGCTGGCAGTGCTTCCCTGGCCCATTTTGCATGGGTCACAATGGGTGGGCAAATGGGTGTGCGCCAGTGGTGGGTGGAGGTGGGTGTGCAGCCGTTACTACTGGCGCACACCCGTCTCCACCCACCCACCTCCACACACGGAGCAACCAGCATTGGTGCCTTTTGCTTCGTGTGTGGGTGATGGGGGGAGATGGGTGAAGTGCGGGAGTGGGGGCGGGGAGGGCGCCCATGTGAAAAGGGCTTCTGTGACTTGCAGCTTCTTCCGAATGTGGCAGCACAGCTGCTCGCTGGTTTGGGCAGCTGCAATCGTGTTAGGCCCGCCCTGCGTTCTCTGCATTGGCTGCCTTGAGAGCGACAGTCTGAGGCCACATTCCCAGCGGCGGTGGTGGCGGCAGAGACAGCGGTGAGGGAAGATGCGGCAGCGGGGAGGAGCCGGACAACAGGAAAAGAGCCGGTGTGAATGGGGATCTGCCGCAGCTTCTCTCACGCATGTCAGAGCACAAACTCCTGCCCTGACACGCACGAGAGAAGCCGCGGCACATCCCTGTTTGCACCGGCTCCTTTCCTGTCCTCCGGCTCCTCCCCGCTGCCGCGTCTTCTCTCGCCGCTCTCTCTGCCACCACTGCCGCCGCAGATGGGAATGTAGCCTCAGTTTGAGATTGTGCTGCTGGTTCTCAGGGCCCTGAATGGCAGACACACTGGCTGTATTTGAGACCTGTTCCTGGAGTGTCATGGCGGGGCCAAATGCATGGCCCATGGAAATGGTGCAGGCGCACACAAACTGCATGCAGGTCCATAGCAGGGACAACGTGCCATGTGGAATCCGCCTGGATCCTGCATAGATCCCACACAGAGGGGTTTGGGATTGCAACCACTGAGGGGCATCTACGCTCAGAAAGCACCTGTTGTTTGGAGATCCCACCATCATGTCTTAAGTTACTGGGTCATGGGGCCTTTGCTGCGGCGGGCCCCTCGGTGTGGAACACGCTCCTGCCAGATGTTCATTTCTGTTCCTCCCTCCTTACCTTTAAAAAGCACCTGAAAACTCATTTATTCTCCAGGTGCTTTTAGGATCCACTGCTGGTTCCCCTTAATGTCATCTGCCCTCCTTCTTATACAGTGTCATGTCATTTTAATAGCTTTTATGATTAGAAAGTGATCCAAGAGCCATTTAAAGGCAGCTGAGTGCTATGAAAAAAATAATTATGTCATTAATTTATTATTATTAATTATTAATTATTATAATTATTATTAGTGGTAGTAGTATTAGTTGCAGTTGATTCCATGTTCTGCTAAATCCTGCTATTTTTATACCTGGGGAGTGTTAGGACATTGGGTACTAACCACCCTTTAACCACCTTTGGTGGTTATTTATGCATGTTTCACGGCTGTATTGGTGCCCTATGTAGCCCTGCAACATGCATAAATAACCACCAAGGGTGGTTAAAGGGTGGTTAGCATCATGTCTGAAAGTACCCATTGTCGGACCTGGAGAGAATTTGAACACCCGAGAGGTTGAAAGCTGGGAACTTCACATGTAAACTTTTGGTTGGTCTGGAGTTGTGAGAGACCATGCCTTGCCTCTGGGATCATATCTCAGGGAGATGACAGGCTGGGCTATATAGGAAGGCCTCGGACAAGGTTGGGTTAGCATATAGGCTTTAGGGACTTGCAGCCAATGCCAAAGGGCCCCTTCCAAAATAACACTGTGTCAGCCCTGGTTTCTCCCTAGCCACAGCTGCCTGCAGCCAACTTTCACACCTGGCTGGGACTGATGTGGATGGAACCGTATAGGCAAAGAGACACAGACCCCCCCCCCTCCCCAACCACCACCAATGTAATAGCTCTGGGGAAAGGCTTGCTCCTGGAAACCTGGAAGGGGTGGGGCAAAGGGGGCTGTCATGTGACATTGGGCATTTTTACACACACTTTAAAGTGCTGGTCTTTCAATCTTCTGGGTTTACAAGTCCACAAGTAAGTTCTGGATGTATTTGTCGCCGCACCCCCCAATAAGACACAGAGACCAAGTGCTGGATTAAATCAGGCCGCACTCTTTATTCAACCAATTCAAAGACGGTGGGTGATTGCACAAGCAATATGGGTCCAGTATGATTAGCTAACTGATTCTTATAAACTCGGCGCTGGCCGGGATGTGCCTTCCCGTGCCAGTTCCAACACCAACAAGGCTCCCCTTCGACAGCACCCTGGCTCTGGCCGAAAGGGGGAGCGTCCCAACAGTGGGCTTGAGTAAGGAGGTGAGTACCCGCTCAGCCAGCAGACCGTGCAGGTACTTACTGACCGAACTGCAGTACCCCTCCCCGGGGAATAACCCCAGTGCGTGCTGCCTGCGCCTAGCACTGGGTGTCACCTCCCCATCTCTTAAGGAGATGACTCGTTTAATCAATTCCTATCCTATTTAACCTACCAAACCATACTGGACCCCCGCTGAGTGCGACAATCGTACCCCTTGAAAAGTAAAATTCTCTTAGTGTTATTGTTCCAATTCACATATATATCTGTACGTGTTGTCAAATTAGTATGAATATCATTTCCAGATCGGTATTTTATAATTAATATTAGCCAATTACCAATTGCCAATCACAACCTATTTAGCCTAATCTGCACTGTTGAAGGGGCGAAACAAACGACCCTAAATCAGGTTAGTCGTTAAAATTCCCCTTCGGTTCCCTAAGGGCAACCAGTAACTACCACAGTGCTAGAGGTGAGGTGGGTGGGGCTGCTTTCGGCTCTCCCCCGACGATCTGCCGACCACGCGGCTAGGAACTGCTCCGCCCCTTCTAAAGGGGGCGGGGCTTGTCCTCCATTTCGGCGCGGCGTGCTTTCCCGCCGCGCACAGTCTGCCTGGCAACAGACTCTCCGGCCAGAGCGCTCTAACGCGCTCCGCCGGCAACAACCTCCGTCCCGTCTCTTCCCTCTCATGGAGGGGGCGGGACAATAACCCCGTCGCCGACATGCGGCGGCGAAGGGGACTTTTCACACACACACTGCCCTGAGGCAGCCTAAAGTAGCCGCAGCTGTAGACGTGAGGGGCTGCCATGGAAACCAAATGACCACAGCAGCCTGGAGCAAAACAGTTTACCAGGAGAACATTTTACACACAAAAGTTCTGGGAGAAGTTCTACGCAGAAGTTTAAAGAGCCAGATGTTCAAGATCTGGGGTGAGTGATTTAGACACACAGAAAGTTCAGGATGTAATAGCAAACACAGCGGAGAAATGTGTGTGTAAAAACACCCATTAATGTCATGCCCTTGCAGAGCATTGTGACATCATGGTGTTCCATAGGGGTGGAGTGAGTCATGTTGGAAAGGAGTCCCCAAATTCCCTATGGACGGACGACCCCCTTTGGACATGCTTACTTCCTGCTGCCCCCCAGAAGCTAAGGAGGAGCTGTAGGTGCCTCTGGCTGATCCAGAGAAAACTGAGACTTCCACCAGAGTCTGGGAACTCAGGGTCTGATTGAAGAAACTCTGGGTGAAATGCAGAGAGGTAGGAACCCAACCTGGACCCGTCAAGCTTCCTTTCGCCCTGGACTTGAGGTCCGACTCCAGCCAGATTCAGACCCTTTCATGATTGCCTCCTGCTTTGCTGTATCCGATGCTGTGTCCCCCCCTGGGAGAATTGCAAAGGCTCCCAGACATCTCCTGCTATATTTCAAGTACTCAGAAGAGAATGCTGCTTTTTTTTTTTTCCCAGTAACCTCATCAAAGGATAAGCTAGAATTCAGATAAGCTTTTCAAGGAGGAAGTCAGAGTTATAATTTTCAGAGACTTCTGAATGTCACCTCCAATTTTCAACTCTTCAATTGGAATGTCGGTTCTTGGAAGCAGCACAGCCTCACATATTGAAATGTATGACCTTTGAACTCCGGTCTTCTCAATTCTTGGTCATCTTAAACTTGGCAGATCCTGGAGTTGAAAGTGCCAGAGATTTCTGACTTTATAATAACGCAGTTCCTCAGAAGTGCAAATTACAGAGGAATCGGTGCTAAACTCCCCATTAACTATAGAGTCCAAGAAATCTTTAGTGTACCAAATTACCTGTCACTGTCTCAGGAACACAGCATAATTCTGTCACTGAGACCAAAATGGGCGTAATTTGAAATTTCTGTGAAATTTCTAATTGAATCCGCACTTAACTTTACAGACTTGATGCTGCCTCCACCTCAGTTATAGGCCAGATTGCATTCAGCATTCCAATTACCCGAGCCCTCTTTTCTCTGCATACTTCAGAGCTCATCCCATGCTACAATGCCGGGCTGCACAGGTAATGTTAACTGAGTGCCCTGACTGCTCTTCCCCTGTTTCTAGTGGCAGCTCATCAGAAGAGGTTCAAGGGGGTCAGGCATTCTGAAAAGTCACTTATAAATATTTAGATCTGGGTAGTCAGAAAACACAGAGCTCTCTTCCCATCTCTGGGGGGAAATTTTCAAAATGCTATTGCTCTTTCTGGAGTCACACATGGCAAATTGGTTCTTCTTTGCTAATAAGCAGAGCAGGACAGACAAATAGATAGTTTTAGCATACAAAGAGAGAGGATAAAAAACCTGATAGACAGAAGATGAAAACTGGATGGATGGGTATGTGGATGGCTAGATGGCTAGATGGACGACAGAGAGTTGGGGGAGGGGAAACTAGATGGATTAACAGAGGATAAAGAGGTAAAACAGATGGATAAGATGAAAATGAGAGGGTGAGAAGGAAGAATGCTGTTCTAAAAGTTTATATGCAAGACAGAGAAAGAATCTGTTCAAGTGTACAAGGCTGGTGAGACTTGTATAAGTTACACACCAAAGTAGTGAAATAGTGGGTGCCAAATTCTCATTCCCTATAGGCATGATTGACCATCACCCCTTCTTGCTTCTGCATGCAGTGTCAACACCCCCTCCCCTGGAGCCCAGCCAAGCCCTCTGCATGGTCAACACTTAAAGGTGGTCTGACTTCTAAGTATTCCCTTGGTGGAGAGGGAATACCAGCACTTTACAAAGAATAAAATAGACACGATCCCTGCCCGAGAGCTCACAATCTAAAGAAGACAGGGGGAAGGGGAGACAGGGAAGGGGGAACAGAGGCAGAGACAAAGGATGTGACATTTATGAGGATGCGAAAACTCAGATACACGTTCTTGGCTTGGTTACAGTACATTGGGAGTTTGCAGATAACAGATGGAGGATAATCCTGGGTGGGGATGATTAGCAGGAGTTGGGAAGGGCGGAGCGGAAGAGGTGGGTTTTGAGGAGGGACTTGAAGGCGTGGAGGGTGGGGGCAAGGTGGACGAGGGCAGGGAGGGAGTTCCAGGCATGCGGGGCAGCGAGGGAGGAGGGACGAAGGCGGTTGGCAGAGCAGGGGAGATGTGGGAGGGTGAGGAAGGGGATGGAAGAGGAGCAGAGTGCTCGAGCAGGCGTTCGGAGGGAGATCAGGGCAGAGAGGTAGGGGGGAGCGAGGTTGTGAAGGGCTTTGCAGGTGAAGACGAGGAGCGTGTGCAGAATACGCTCAGGAAGAGGGAGCCAGTGAAGAGAGGAGAGGAGAGGCTGCACGTGAGCAAAGCGATGGGCAAGGTGGATGATCCTGGCACAGAGTTTTGAACAGAGATAAGGGAATAAAGGTGGGAGTGGGAAGGCCAACGAGGAGGAGGTTACAATAGTCAAGGCGTGAGATGACTAGGGCATGGATGAGAGTTTGGGCAGAGGAGACAGAAAAGGGCGGATCTTAGCAACATTGTGGAGGGAGAAGCGGCAGGATTTGGCAACGGAGTCAATGCAGGGTTTGAAGGTGAGGTGCGAGTCGAAGATGAAGCCCAAGCTGCGAGCGTTGGGGACAGGGAGGATGGAGACCCCGTCAATAGCAATTGACAGGGAAGAGGGAGAGGAAGCATTGGGAGGGAAGGTCAGGAGTTCAGTTTTCACCATGTTCAGTTTGAGTTGGTGTTGAGACTAGGGGTGGGAAGTTCGGATCTCTCGATATCCAATACTGCCGGTATTTGGCAGTATTGGGGATATCGGATAGATCCGATAATTCCCCGTACCGGTGCCGGTACCAGCACTGGAGTATTTTTACATTGTGGCCATTGAAATCAATGGCCACAATGTAAAAAAAACAACAACCCAAACCCACTTTCCCTCCCACTCCCAGGCTGCGCGGGTGGAAGAGGGGACACCCCCACCCACCCTGCCAGCCCAGCCTGGATTTTTTTTTTTTAAAACTGGCGCCAGACCGCCGGAACTGCAGACTCCGGGCTGCTGCCGCACCATCCGATGCCTGCCCCAGCATCAGCCATCCAGGGCTATTGCTGGAGGCAGCTCTCCTCCAGGAGCCCTCTCGACAGCACTGTGGCACTCTTTAACCCCCTCCCCCCGATCGCCTTTTTACCGGTGCTATGGGTGGCGGCGGTGGCAGCAGCGCAGCACGGGTCCGGCTTCATCACTGGCTTGTGGCTTCAGTACTTCACTAGATACTTCTGGGCAATCTAAAGTCTGCTCCTGCTGTGCCAATATTGCCAATGATGCCTCTGGGCAATCTAAAGTCTGCTCCTGCTGTGCCAATGCTGCCTCTGCTGTCTGTGCCAAGGGTTGTGCCCCAGAAACCCAGTGCCTGCTGCTGCTGCCAATGCTGCCTCTGCTGTCTGAGCCATGAGTACTGTACCCAGGCAATTCAATGTCTGCTGCTTCTGCCAATGCCACCTCCGCTGTCTGTGCCAAGGGTTCTGCTGCCGGGCAATCCAATGTCTGCTGCTGCTGCCAATGCTGTCTATGCTGTCTGGGCCATGGGTTCTGATCCAGCAACCCAATATCTGCTACTGGGTGGCTATATGATTCACCACTGGGCAAGGCTTGGCCAATTGGCAGAATAGCTTGTTCAGATCCTGAGAGTAGGATGCAAGCCTTCACCGCCCAGCCAAGCAGGGATGCCAGCCACTGAGCCCTGGCCAGGCCTCTGCCACTCTCCCACCCATGTCAGCCAGCCTGGGGTGATCCACAAGAAGGGCCTTGCTCGCCTGTCTTAGCTAAACTGACCCATGTTCAACAACTGCTGTTCACATGGAACCCTTCTCCACTTCAAAGTTCTCATTTGAATACGATTGATTATATATTTCCTACTACCACCAAGATCACTGCTGCCCTGGCCGGGCCTCTGCCGCTCCCCCACCCATGCCAGTCAGTCTGCAAGCAAGCTCCTCTTGGCTATTTCCTCACCGGTTTCAGTGATGATGCTGGATACTTTCTCTAAAATAGCTGTCTGTGTCCAACAGGAGCAGAGCCTTGTCCTTGGGCCAAATTACAGATTTTCAAGGGCCAGAAAGACAGCATGTAAATGCCAGGCCATGCAGGGGTGCCCAGCACCAAGCCCTGGCCGAGCCTCTGTCCCTCCCCCACCCATGCCAGCCAGCCTGCAAGCAAGCTCCTCTTGGCTATTTCCTCACCGGTTTCAGTGATGATGCTGGATACTTTCTCTAAAATAGCTGTCTGTGTCCAACAGGAGCAGAGCCGGCTGTCCCTGGGCAAAGTTAAGGATTTTCAAGGGGCAGTGAGAGCTGATTGGATGACGCAGGAACCACGACGCTCTCCTGGCACTCAGTGAGCAGGGGACATGGCCTCAGAAGAAATAGCCAGGAGTCCTGGGGAGCCTGGGTTCCCCAGGGCTCACACCGGGTGGGGACATGTCAATTGCAAAGGCCAGTCCAGTGTGCTTTTCCCTCCCCCATGGTCCATGGCAGAGGGAGTGCATGGTGACTTGCTGCTTTGGTAGCCATGCTGGGAGCCACCTGATTTAATCCCTCCCTAAACACTCCATCTGAGTGGGTGCTCTGAAGCATTGCCACTCAGCATTGCCAGCCTGCAATGCCTGGCCGAGTAGGGGTGCCAGCCACCGAGCCCTGTCCGGGCCTCTGCTGATGATCCACCTGCAACGCTTGACTGAGCAGGGGTGCCAGCTACTCCAGCCCTAGGACCCACCATCAGGGTTCTGAAGCCATCATTCTGCTCATGGGGAGCTGTCACATGGAACCCTTCTCCACTTTGGCCTTTTAAGTTCTCCAGCCACTCCAGCCCCAGGACCCACCCTCAGGGTTCTGGGGCCTACATTCCAAGCAGGGAGGGCTGTCCATCCATGTCATCCAGAAGCAATAGGGGTGCTGCTGCTGGTGCTGCTACTGCTCAGGCTGGGGGCAGAGATAGACTCCACCAGCTGAAAGGGGTGGCTGCTCCCACTCCCACCATCCCCATGGGCATCCTGCTGCTGCTGCTACTGCTGTGCACACTCCAGACCCCTCTCTGCCTACTGGACCCTCTCCAGAAGCTCACCTTTCCAGCACCCATAGAGTTCCAGGATCTCCCATTCCTCCCCATAGTACCCTTGAGGTACCCCGTTGTCCATCACCAGTTGAACCTGATGCAAGGTGGCTTTCTTCTCCAAAGCTGCTTGAGCATTAGGAACATGGAGGAATTCCACCGGGTGGACACATCCTGCACCAGCTGGTGCACTGGGGAGCCTTGCTCGGCCTGCTTCGCCCAGAGGAAATCGCTGCCCATCACACTCCAGTTAAAGAAATAGCTGGCCAGCTTCCTCCCCCACTCGATCAGGGAGCTAAGGGGGCCTGCCCCAATCCCCTTCTCCCCCATGTCCAGAGCGTCGCTGGACACCACGTGAAGGGAGGGATGCTGGTGAAGCCCCCATTGTGGAAAGCCCTCAATATGTTGGCCGCGTTGTGCATCACCACGTACCCCTTGGTGAAGGGCACACCTGGCGTGACCCACTCCCTCACCATGGCAGACAGGGGTGCCTCAATGTTCTGAGAAGTTTCGGGGCCGCGGCATCCATGACTTCTGCCTGAAGCAGGGCCCACCTATACCTGCTTTGGGACCCCTCCTGCCACTGCCAAATGCTGCCTCCAAGTCCTGCCACCAGTGCCTCATCAGTCACTGCCAGGTAATCATGCTGCATGTTCCTACTTGACCACAGGTTGGCGGTGAAGTGGATGGTGGCACCCCCAGCCCCTGCCATCTGCTCCCTCACCCACTCCTTTAAAGCCCAGTACAAGGTTGGCAACACCTGCCAACTCAGGGTGGTGCTGACACGTCTCCAGTTCTGCTCTCTCTATGCTGTGCTGGGTTGGGTTCTCCACTGTTCTAGTCACCATCAGGGATGGGCGTTGCAGGCTGCCAGGCATCGACAGAGCAGCGTCAGAGGCCCAGCCAGGACTCGAAGGCTGGCCTGGCACCCCTGCTTGGCTGGGCGTTGCAGGCTTCCAGGCATTGGTGGTAGCCTGACTCAGGGTGGTGTGCGAGGGCAGCTTAAACTGGGGGGCCAGGAAGCCAATTAGGTGCCTAAACCCCATGTCCCTGACCACTGAGAAGGGTTGCCCATCGAGCGCAATCCTTTCCCCCAACATGCACATGGCTTTCAGTTGAAAGACAACTTCCTCCCCAGTGCTTATGTGCTGATGGACTTGGCAGCTGCCCTCACCCCAGCTCCTCCATGGTGCACTGATGCTGCTGCTGCTGCTCCCCCCTAGCAGAGATACTGTTTCTGTTGCTATCGGAAGCTGTTAGAGCAGGTCGCTTGCCCGCTGATGGAGGCGGAGACTAGCAGCTGCAGTCGGGAACCCAGTGGCATCCACTGCCCCTGCCTGCCTGCTTAGCAGCACAGCGCTATGGCATCCCTTCAGGTGTCTCGCTATGGCAGTTGTCCTAAGATTGGTGAGCACCTGCCCATGTTTCACAGCCTTCTGGCACAAACTGCACTGCACATCCCTGGAATCATCCGCCCACACCAACTTAAAATGCACCCCGCCCAGACCAAAGATTTTTTGCCCTGCCTTCTGGCCTGCACCGGGTGATGCACCACTGACAGTGCTGCTGGGAGGGGAAGAACAGCACCAGACATCTCCTCCTTGGGACAAGTGTCTGCCTCGCTGTCCCCAATCAGAGTGATGTCCCGCGAAGGGGAGTACTGGGACCCTGAGGCTGATGAACTGCCCACCATGCTGCTTCCACTCTCTCTGTGCACCCTGTAGCTCCTCCTGCTGCTGATGCTGCTGCTGCTGCTGCTGCTGCTCCTCTCCCTGATGCCATTGCCCAGGGATATGGCCCTGCCTCTAGCAGTCGGGGTGGGCTCCACCAGCCCTGGACTGCTTGAGATTACCTCAATAATGGGGGTCAGGGACATTGGTGGCCCTGGAGGAACATCTGACTCTGAAGCACCTGCATCAGCTCCTGAAGCCACGTCAGTGGAGACAGACGCAGCCTCCTGGAGTGCAGGCCTTCCAGTACCCTGCGTGGCAGTGGAGGACTCTGACAGGAGGCGCCACCGAACCACACCCCGGTTAGTGCCATTGCTGGGAGCCTCTGAAGCCTGAATGCAAAAAGCAGGCCTGTGCAGTTTGGGGCGTGGTGATGGGCTCAGGCTGCTGCTGATCCCTGCTGCCACTCCACTGGCACGGCCCCTGCCACCTCTGCCATGTGCCCTGTTGCCTGCCTTATGGGCACCAGAACAGGTGGTGGCAGCTCCAAGTGTTCCAGAGACCAAAGCCCAGGCAAGATTTGACAGGTGGTTTGCTACTCACCCACATGGGGTCGCCCACGTCCATATCCTGCACCTGGACACAGTCCACGCTGATCTCTATCTTGTTGGTGGGGCCGCTGTCCACGGGGTCATCCAGGAAACTCAAGTTGATGGGTTGAATGGAACATATGGGAGGGAGGGGCAGAATATGGTGGTGACACATCTCTCAGAGGGACGTGTGGCTGGCCCTGTCCAACGTGGCCAAGGGTCTCTTGTCCTGCCCACCAACCAGTGACCCCAGCAAGCGGATGTTCTATATGGTGGGGGACATTTGCCCACCACACCTCCTGAGACTGGGGGCCAAATTGGTGGAGCAGTTGCTTTTCATCAAGGTGTCTGTATGCTGCTGCTGCCGCTGTTGCCATGGGTTCTGCTCCTGCTGCTGCCGCTGGGTCTCCCCAACGGTCAGCTTTGGTGCCACAGGCACAACCTAGGGTGCCAAGCGCCAAGGCTTCCCAGTCTCTGCTGCTGCTGCTGCTGCTGCTGCTGCTGCTGCTGCTGGGTCTCAGTTGACCAGCCCTGGTGCCATGGGCACCCCCAGGGGATCAAGCGCCAAGCCTGCCTTCCTAGGCAAACCAGGGTGCCAGGCATCAAGCCTTCCCGGTCTCTGCTGCTGCTGCTAGGTCTCTGATGGCCTGCCATGCTGCTTAACAGGCACCCCCATGGGCCAAGTCCGGAGCCTGCTGGCCCGGGCAAGCTGGGGTGCCAAGCGTCAAGCCGTCCTGGTCTCTGCTGCTGGATTTCTGATGGCCTGCCATGCCACCACAGGCCCACCTGGTGGTCCCTGGAGCGCCCCAAACCTCACAGAGGATCCGAACTCTGCTGAACGTTCGGTGAGACCGAACTTTTTCAAACCAAACAACCGAACCCGAACTCCGTTTTTGAACTGAACTACTGAACGGCCGAACATCTCCTGGCTGTGGCGTGCAATGCTGAGCACTGATTCCTCTTACTATGAATGCACACCTGTCCCAACCCTGTTCACTTCATGTACTAATCAGTACTTGGTGAACACCTAACAGGCTGCCTGATTTACCGATTAATAGGGATGGGCAAACGCGGTTCGAAAGTTCGGACTGAACTCGACCAGTTCGGTCAACTGAACTGAACTTCCAAACCAAACTTGATTTTCGAACCGAACCGAATTTCTGAACTCAGCTCTGTTCACCCATTCCTAAAAGATAATATTCCATTTAGTTCAATGGGGTTTGAATTTCCAAACTTTGTTCGGAAGTTCGGAGTTTGGACTGAACTCGAATAGTTCGGTTGACCGAACTGAACTTCAGAACCGAACCGAACTGAATTTCCAAACCAAACCGAACCGAATTTCCAAACTGGGTTTTGTTCACCCATCCCTACTGATTAACATCCGTGTTTCCCAACTTCCGGTACCAATTTTCCATATTTTTGATTCGTAAAACAGTACCTCGGTAAATCGGTAACCACAAAAATACCCGATATTTGGGCATACTCCAGGGGCCTGACTAGATACACAGGTACCAATCGGGCATGAAATTACAGTTATTAACGTCAACGTGCTCCCCATTTCTGCTCTACTTAGGCGTAAGTGCCACTGAAGTCAATTTAACTGCTCCTGAGTAAAAAGTTTCAGGATTGCAGCCAAAGAAAATATTATTACCCCAAATTTACAGATGAGCAACTGGGGCACAAATGAAGTGTCTTGCCTGGGGTAGATATAGCAGGGAGCAGATCTGAGATCTCTAGAATTCCAGCCTTCTTCCTAAGCCAAAAATCAACCTTCCCCTTTAACAACAGGAATAAAATAAAATAAAATAAAATAAAACTTCTTTTCTTAATTATTCCATAAATTTTACCTGTACACACATATATGCGGCACACAGACCAAACAAACACCAAGCTCACTCTTCCTTTCTCTCTCTCGGTGATTCATTTCCCTCAGCAAATTCTTTCCTGCAGCTCTTTAATCTTGGAAATATTACAAAAAAGCCATTGTGCTAATTTATGACAGGGCTAGTTAAACCAGAACTGACTACATCCTAAGGAATGGGTTACCAAACACCAAGGTAGCTTTCTAGTCTCAGCTGAAAGTGGCTGATCATATTTCCAGCACAAAATTTTCTCTCTATGGGTTAGGTGATGTCTATTGCACCATTTGTGTTGAGAGACTCACCCACCTAACTATGAAGGAAGAAACTATTTGAGATTTCCTTCTGAAGCCTATATATCTGTCATGGAAAGTGCTAGGGCTGGGAATTTTGGTTTCAGATAGAACTGAAATGGCCTGAATGTGGTTTAGTTTTATTGGGGTCGTAACAGGCCAGGGGAGATATGGTCTCAGGGAGAGGGGAATGGTGAGGCGGGACAGATGCCTAGTACATGTCCCGCTTACCCCTCCACCAGCAGGTGAGCAGGAGGAACTTGGTCAGGGGTCCCCCGGTCCAGTTTTGGTGGTGTTAAACGCAAGGTCAGTGGCAAATAAGGCAACAACAGTCCAGGAGGTAGTCCTGGACTATGTTGCCAATCTCGCATCTATCACAGAAACTTGGCTGGACAATGAATCCAGCCTATTTTGGCTGATCTTGTTCCAGCCAGGTATTCCGTGCAACACCAGCCGCAGTCGGAGGGATAGGGGGGCAGTGTAGCTGTGATTTTTAAAGAGGGTTGGTCCGTGAGGAGGTATCCAGTGCGATCCATGGTAGGCACTGAAGGTCTCCATCTTGTGTTTGATTTGGTGGGGGACAGTTTTGAAGTGTTGCTGGTATACCATGCACCTACCAGTACGGTGGCCTCCCTGCATGCTCTGGCAGAGGTTGTATCGGAGGTGGTGTTGCGGTCCTCAAAGATGAGAGTCTTGGGGGAACCTCAATATTCATGCTGACGCCGTTCTCGGGGGACAGAACATGAGTTCATGGCTGCCATGGCAACCATGGGCCTGTCCCAGAGGGTCAATGGCCCGATACATCTTGGAGGACATACCTTGGACCTCATGTTTTGCACTGGCCTGGAGGCGGGTGCTCCATTAATGGGGGAGGTATCAGCTGTGCCCTTGTCATGGACACATCATTACCTCCTGAAGACCTCCCTTCTAGCACATATCTGCCCCCGGAAGGGTGTGGAACTTATTAGGATGATCTGCCCCCGGAGGCTGTTGGACCCAGTGCAGTTTCTAGGCGCTCTGGGGGAGTTACACTCTGACCTCAATGACCATCTCATCAATGTCCTCGTCATGCTATGGAACAACTTGCTGACAGAGGCCATGGATCGAATGGCTCCGAGACGTCTGTTGCCCAGGTAGAGGTTCCGCAGGCCTCCTTGGTTTTCTGAGGAGATGCGGATGCTGAAGCAAGAGGGGCAATGGTTGGAGCGATGGTGGCGTTGTTCTCAAGCTGAAGCCAACAGATTGTGGCATAGAGCTAGTTTACGAGCCTATGCCACGGCTATGCAGACAGCAAAGAGGGAGTTCTTTGCTGCCCTCATAGCATCCACAAAATCCTGTCCGGCGGAGCTGTTCCAGGTTGTATGGGGGCTGGTCAGTCCGGCCTCCCTCAACCCTGGGGTTGAGTCATCATCCACTCGCTGTGACCTTTTTGCGAATTATTTTGCAGAGAAAATCGCTCCTATTCACCAAGATCTTGATGCCGCACTTAATACAGTGGAGGATGTAGGGGTTGTAGAAACCCTGGCTTGTCCAATTTTGTGGGATCACTTTCAGTTGGTGACACTCGCTGATGTGGTGGGTGTGCTTGGGGCAGTTTAAGCCACTTCTTGTGAATTAGATCTGTGCCCATTCTGGCTGGTTAAGAGCTGCCAGGAGACAATGGGGCCATTGCTGACCGGGGTGGTCAACACCTCCCTGTGGGAGGGCAGAGTGCCGGGCTGCCTCAAGGAGGCAGTGGTACGGCCTCTGTTCAAGAAATCATCGCTTGACGCTGACTCCCCTGCCAGCTATCAGCCTGTCTCTAACCTTCCCTTTATAGGGAAGGTATTGAATGGGTAGTGGCTCAGCAACTCCAGGGGCATCTTGTCCACGTTGGTTAGCTTGATCTTCTCAGTCTGACTTTCGTCTGGGTCATGGTACTGAGACAGCACTTGTGACTTTGGTGGATGATCTCTGCCGTGAAAAGGATAGGGGTCGATCGACCCTACTGGTCCTGTTAGATATTTCGGCAGCATTTGATTCCATTGACCATGAGATGTTGGTGACACGCCTGCGCGACAGTGCGGGGGTGGGCGGGATCATTCTTGAATGGTTCTGCTCATTCCTGACCAGGAGAACTCAGAGGGTGGTACTTGGTGATTGTTTTTCATCTTACCGAGACCTCTTGTGTGGGGTTCCGCAGGGTTCTGTCTTGTCCCCTCTCCTGTTCAACATGTATGTGCAGCTGTTCAGTGAGGTGATCAGAGAGTTTGGGGTGAGGTGTCATCAGTATGTGGATGACACCCAACTGTATCTCATTTTCAACGGACCCAGGCCCGGCTGTCTCGGTGCTTACCCGGTGTTTGGCAGCTGTGGGGGACTGGATGAGGGCTAATCGACTGCAACTGAATCCTGACAAGCCAGAGATGATGTTAGTGGGTAAGTCAGTGGATGTGATGGCTCCCTAGATTGATGGGATCTGTCATCCACGGACTTCCCAGGTACAGAACCTGCGGGTGCTCCTTGATGCGCAGCTCTGCCTGGCTCTCCAGGTGGAGGCTGTGGCGAGGATTGCTTTACACCAGTTACCTCTGGTGCGGTGGCTTCGGCCACTGGTTTCGGTTCCTGACCTGACCAAGATCATCCATGCGTTTATTACCTCTCGGTTAGACTACTGTAACGTGCTCTATGTGGGGCCACCTATGGTGACAGCTTGGAAGCTGCATCTGGTGCAGAATGCGATAGCCTGCTTCTTGTTGGGGGTGGGCCACCAGGAGCACATTACACCAGTGCTCCGATCTCTGCACTGGCTGCCAATAGTCTTCCGGGCTCGATTCAAAGTGTTGGTTTTGACCTATAAAGCCTTACATGGCCTGGGCCCTGCCTACTTGCTAGATCGCCTCACTCCCCGGGTTCTAGACTGGCTCCTGCGGTCGTCCGGGGTGCCGGGTTGGAGGTCCCCCGGGTTTCCTGGGGGGTCATTCAGGGTAGGGCGTTCTCGATGGCCACACCGGGCCTTTGGAATTCCCTTCCGGTGAGGACCCATCTGGAGCCGGACCTCCCAGCCTTTCGTAGGAACTGTAAGACCTGGCTGTTCCATCAGGCATTTGGCGAGGGAGAGGGGTAAGGGTTGGTAGGGGGTGGGGAGATTGGTGAGGGTGGAAGTGTTGTTTTTTTTCCTTTTTATTACTATTATCACTGTTTGATTATTGAGGGATGTTGTTTTAATGTTTTATAGTATTTTATATCTTGTTGATGTTGTTAGATGCCCCGAGCTGCCTGTGACAGGAGGGGTGGGGTATAACAATGTTAAAATAAATAAATAAATAAATAAAACAAAAAAACCCCAAAATTCCAGTTTAATTTTTTTTACATTTATTTTTTTCTGGTTTGTTCCCATTGATCGCAATTGGAGAAACTAATGAGAAAAAAATGGGGGGGGGGGGGGAGGAAGGAATCAATGCAAAACCCCTGGGGGGGAAAAAAAATGAAATTAGATCTGAAAATCATGAAGAACCGAACCCACCCCCACTCCACAAAACCAAAACTCTCCCCCGAGTCCCATCCCTAGAAAGCGCAAGTTCAGAACTAAACCCGAATGGTCAAGATGGTTATTTGTGTGCGTGAGAGGAGAGTGTTTAATTGTACATTTTTTCTTTCACTTTGCTTGAAATGGGATTCCCCCCCCACACCTCATTTCCCTAAAAACTAAAGAAATTTCCTTGTGAAAATTTTTCTATGTTCTTGTAACTATTTGGTTGTCAAATACTCTAAAAAGACAACAGCAATAATCCTTTTTAGTATATTTTGTCCACCAAATTGTGCAAACATTTTTGCAAAAGAAGGCAACCTTTTCTTTGATTATTTTTTTTTTTTAAATTAGGGGAAAAAATCAACGGATAATTGTTGTTTATGTTTTAAAAATAAAATATCTAATTGCCAATTGGGTATCTGAATACCTGGAAAATTGGTAATTTCCAGTACTGATTTTTTTCAATTTTGTGGTTACTAATCAGTAAGTTGGGATGGAAAACCAAAAAAATTGGGACCGGAAGTCAGATAAATCAGGACTGGAATTTGACTTTCTGTGACATTCTGTAATATTGCCAGACATTGGGCACTCGAATCAGGTTGAAATCGGATACTGATTGCTACCCGATATTTCTGAGTTGATTCAAGTACTGGAAACTCCCAGTGTACTGTACTCAAGCCAAGAACATGTACCTGAGATCTCGCATCCTCATGATTGCTGAATCCCTTGTCTCTCCCTCTGTTCCCCCTTCCCTGTTTCCCCTCCCCCTGTCTTTAGTTTGTAAGCTCTAGGGCAGGGACCATGTCTATCTTATTCTCTGTAAAGTGCCAGGTACATCGCTGGCATTATATAAATGCTAATAAAATAATAATAATAATAAATAATAATAATAAATCCTTTTTGGAAGCACATATTTTAACTCTAATGCACATTGCATTAATACCATGCCCTTGGTGTGCACTAGGTGCATGTGCGTACCTTAAATTGGTCCCTATATTCACAATATAATGATGAAGCAAACTAATTTCTTTATTTTCCAGATGCAGAAACTGAAACACAAGTGAAAGGAAGGACTTTCTCAGCATGGAATTGAAGGCCATTTTCCGAGTCAAGAACAGACTCCAGCTATAACGACTTGGATTCCTCCTGCTCTAACCGTAAGGAATTGTTCCCTGTCTCTCTTGTTTCCTCCATTTACAGAGAAAGAAAAATACTCTCTTCGATTACATGCAGAAAGTCTTTCCCCGAGTATCCTTAGTGGACACTTAACTCCCCAGGCTACCTAATAAAGAATAGTAACAGCTACTATGAGAGTTGTGTAAGTTATATTGGGGTCTAATTAGGATTGTGTAAAAGAGACAGTTTAATTTGAGATGGACATAAAACATGGAAAAATCAGAGAGCAGGGGAAATTTTTAAGATTTGAAAACAACATGAGGATGTTTTGAGATACATACATTGTTCCTAAGCTCTCTTGGTCCATTGGGCACAGTCATGTGTTGTTTGCTGTTTGCTAGATCAATGCAAATACATTAGTTTTGTGCAGAGCACAGAACCAAACCATACCTTGCCAAATAAGGTTTATAGTCAAGACTCAAGGGATCCAAACCAAGGTCCATGCATTGCACACCAAGCCCAGCATGTGCTCATGTACCATGCAGTTGGAGTGCACACATCCTGCACAGGGTGTGTCCAGGATGTGCTGAACAGGGGCAATGCTAGACTAATCTATTTTCGGGAGCAAGGGGGTGAGAGACTATTGTTAGGGGAGCAAGTATCTTGCAACGCAATGTAGCATGAATCTATTCTACTTCTCCAGTGTCTGGGGGAGCAGACAGGGGTTAGCAAGAAATATTTTGGGGAAGCAGGGGACACCTGCCACTCCTTGCTAGCCCATAACATCATCCCAGGTACTGAGAGACCCAGTGCTTAGGTCAGGAGTGGGGAACCTTTTCTGTCCCGGGGGCCACACTGAAAATTAGTACGAGCTCCGAGGGCCACATAGTTGGAGGTGGGAGTGCTTAACAGGTGTATTCAAGAAAAGGCGGGCCCAGATCATGGATCTGTGCTGTGGATCTGTCCCCTACCCGTGTGTGCAGGCCCGCCTCTCTGCTCCATTATTATGCACTCAATTTTTCAATGCTTGGGGGTAGAGACTGGATCCAAGGGCCAGATCCAGGCACAGGAAAGGGACCACATGAAAACGTGCCGGGGGCCACATTTGGCCCAAGGGCCTGAGGTTCCCACCCCCGACTTAGGTTAACCTGAGAGCCTGAGGGGTGAGCAGTGATAGCTAATGTTGTCCTGTATCGTTACTTTTATATCTCGATGTGGGACAAACTAGGTTCCTGGAAGGAATTCTAATGAGGAGGAAGCAGGGTGTTGGCTAGTATTGTAAGCCACCCTGATCTGCCTTTGGTGGGAAGGGCAGAGGGTAATAAATACATTTCTGAACCCAGGCTTTGTCCACATTCGGGTGGGAAACCTCACGCACTCAGTGTATATGTGACCCCAATCGTACAAGTCAAAAACACTGGGGCAATTAATATGGTGCCCCTCAAATAGCCCCCACAGAAGACAAGGAAGCCCACAAATAGAAAAGGTACCAACTAAACAAATATATAAATATATTTTTAAAACAATGTTTTAAATTTCCATTCCGCCCTTCCCAAAGGCTCAGGGAGGCTTACAAATCATAAACATATTACAATTCAAAGAACCCCCCCAACTCTGCTACAACCCCCCCTCAAACCCACCCAAATCCAACACCACCTGTTCCCAACCCCCCCAAACTATCCCCATCAACCAAAAGACTTTTCAAATAAAAAAAGTCTTACATCATGTCACACTGAGTGGCAACAAGTAGTAAGTCTTGTCAGGATCGGTCCTAAAAGAATCACTTGGTTGGGAATAAACTCAAAGAACAGTTTATTAATAACTACAGTCCTATCATAATTCTCTATATACAACTCTCTTTCCTTGATCAGGCTCTCATGCCTTCAACCAGGTCACCATAAAGCCCCCCAAACCCAAAGTCCTTCTAGTTGGGACTTCAGCTTCTCAGGCTGATCTCAGTCCCAGCATACTGACCTTTCTTGCCTTTGGTCAATGCAGGCTGAACTGCAGTTCTCCTGGTGTCCAGGGATCTGGAGGATTCCGCCCTCTGCAGCTTCTTGCTTATCAATCCCCTCAGCAGGTCCTTGGTATCTCGCTCCTCACGCTGGGCCGTCTGATTCCTTGCTCCTGCTGGCTCTAGCAACAAGCTGAAAGCCCCAGCAGAACTCCTTCGCCTGGTGAGTCTAAGCTGACTGTCAGCCCCAGTAGAGGGCGCCTTCCCTGACTGAATCCAAACACAGACTGAGGTTTAGCTGCCTCTGCTCTCTTAATATAGGTGGGTAGCCACGCCCTTGCTATTTCCTCTTCCTGTCCCCAGCACACAACTGAGTCTCATTAGCCAACCAATGAGTAGCTTATTGCCCGCTAACAGGCTTTCTTAAAGGGCCAGCAGCCAAGACTGCACTCTGTCACACGCCACCTCTGGAAGATGCTCAGGTTTAGTCTGAAATGAACGTTTGAGGGAAGGAAATTCCATAGCACCAGGGCAGCAACCGAGAATGCCTACCAGTCCCTGCAAGCCCTTGTCATATGAACCAGACTTTCTGGTAGTGTCCACAGGGAGGCACTTCCGGCCAATTGCAGGGGCCGTAGTGGGGCATGGAAGGATACGCAGTCTCTCGGATATGTGGGGACCAGGCCGTTTAGGGCTTTAAGGGTTAACTAGCACCTTGAATTGTGCCCAGAAAGCTATAGGGAGCCAGTGCCAACTTTGGAGCACCAGTGAAATGTACTCCTGGAGCCTTGCACCCAATAGGAGGTGAACCGTGGTCTGCATTCTTCACGAGCTGAGTTAACCATTGAAACAATTTGCCCTGAGACATGATCTATGTTCTCACCTTTTCTCTGTGTTTCTCAGTGTTCTCCTGGCTGGAAAAGATGGGAGAAGTAAATAGATTCTACCCCATTTTCTCATGGTTTGGAATTTTCTCATGGGGCAACTCAAGTTTGGCCAAGGGATTCCCATTGCATGGGCATAACTATACTGAAGGGATATGAGGGATACATCCCCAAGAACATAAGAACATATTAAGAAGTGCCATACTGGGTCAGACCCATGGTCCATCGTGCCCAGTATTCTGTAATCTGGCAGCGGCCAGCTACAGTCATTCAAGAGAAGTACATATAGAGGTCATGGAGGTGTGACCCATCTCCTGCTAACCACAGGAGTTAACGCCCCAACTATAGGGATGGGCGAACGTGGTTCGGTAGTTCGGTGTTCGGCCCGAACTCGGCCTGTTCGGACAACCGAACACGAACACGAACACGAACACACCGAACGGACCGAACACCAAACACCGAACACCGAAATGGCGAACATACCGAACGGAACCGAACACCGAACGACGAAATGGCCAAACAGTTCATTCAATTCAAATCGCGTTCGGTTGTGTTCGGGTGGCTAAAACATGGTCTTCTGTCAGGTCACTGGAAGGCCAAATGTAGCAGGGAGGGGGAAGTCATTTGACTCATCTAGGAGCAGACTTCCAGGCACCAGGGGTGGTGGGCTTGGAGTAGCAGCCAGCCTGATGAATCACCATCTCTTTTCGCCTCAGACCACTGGCTTGGCAGTCTATGATTGGCCACGGGCTAGGCTGCACGGAGCCAATGGGGCTGATTTGAGGCGGGCGCAGCAAGAAACAAAACTGTCTGCCTCCCCCCTTCCCAATACCTTCTGAGCTAGTCACTGTTTTGTCAGCAGGCGTTTCAGAAGGCTCCCTCACCCAGCATTTTCCAGCTCCCCAATCCATTGCCATCCTCCTCCTATTTCACCCATCCAACCCATCTACCCCCATATTCTCATTTATTTACATTAGCTTTGATAGATTTAGTTGTTATTTTTTGTTTTTATCCCTCCCTGTGTTCAATCTTCAATCTTCCTCCTTCCCTCCCCCCTCCATTGAATATTCCCTCCCCATTCCCTTCCCCTGTTTTTTTGATTCATTAGAGTAGTAGTATATTTTATTAATTTATAGATTGATTTAGGTTTCATTTCAGTTTTGTACCCCTCCTTGTCTTGTTTGTGATTGCCCCCCAACCCCCATCCCATATATTCATAGGTAGATAGATAGGATTAGGTCGATACATTTTTGTTTGAGTAGTTTAGTTTAAGGTTTACTGATAGAGTTTACTGTTTTCTGTGATTCAGCTTTAGGGTTTGTTGGAGTTATTCATAGCATTTAGAATACATTTATTAGTTAGGTAATTAGGTAGTTAGGTAGTTATTAGTGTAGATAAATATTTGATAAAAAAATTCAATAAATTTTTTTTTAAAAATTATATATTAAAAAACATTGTTTTTTTCGGGAGAAATGGAGAAGGGAAGGAGAGGCCGAACGGCCGAACGCAAACGCGCGAACCACCCGAACACCGAACGACCAAACACGAACGTACGACCTGCCCAAACAACCGAACACGAACGCCCGAACACGAACGGCCGAACCGAACGGGCGAACACGAACGCGAGGTATGACCAAACGACCGAACACGAACACACGAACCAAATGCGGCCGAACCGAACGGCCGAACACGAACACACGAACCGATCGTGGCCGAACCAAACGGCCGAACACGAACCGCGATCTGTTCGCCCATGCCTACCCAACTAGTAAGCATTATGGCTCTGTCCTCTAAGAATGTATCTAGTTTCCATTGGAGGCTAGTTAGGCTGCTTTGCTTTCACAGCCTCCTCTACCAACGGTCTCCACAACTCTGTTGTCCACTGTGTGAAAAGTACTTCCTTTTGTTTGTTTGAAATCTGCCACCATTTAACTTCAGAGAGTGTCCCCTTGCCTCATCCCCTGCAGCCTGGCTCGGCCCCTGCTGTCAGCTACGAGCGCTGTCCTAAAAGTCCCCTGGGGATTTGGACAATGAGGGGGGCATTCTCCGTGGCTGCACCGTGGCTGCAGAACTCCCTCCTGATGGAGGTTCGCCTGACCCCAAACCGCCCCTCTTTCCAAAGACAGTGCAAATCCTGGCTGATGGGGTGGGGAGGTGGGGTTGGGTTGGGTTGGGTTGAGGGGTTAACTCTGCCTTAGGGTTTTCACTGTTGATTTTATATTGTTATCTATTGAGTTTTTAGGGGTGTTTATATTTTATTTTTATATGTTTGAGTGTGTTGTAAACTAACCCAAGCTGCTTTTATCTAAATAAATAAGGAAGGAAGGGAAAGAACCTCCGGAGTGGTGGGAGAAACAGCTTCCGGAGGAGAGGAGAAAGGTCATTTCTGGTTTCCTTCCTGTAAATCTGAGAATGAGGATAAAAGCAAGAGAAATGTGCACATCAAACTGAGCGTAGGGATGCTTATAATGCAGAACTTTACAATGTGGATTAAGTTCAAATGTGGAGAAAAGTAGAATGTGTGAATGGGGAATAGCAAAGTGTAATGTGAATCTTAAACAATCCAATTAAAACAATGCAGACTTTTTTATAATATGGGAACGGAAAATATCCTCAGTTTGTGAACATCTCAAACACCCACTGCATTCAACACAGCAGGTGTGAGGGTACACCAGGGGTTAAAAACGGCATTCTGGATGTCCCCTACCCTCTCCAACACTCACACACAGACTATGGGTGATTTCAGACGTGACGAGATCACGCTGAACCACAGTGAACCACGGTGAACCCCGCGGCGGGGCGAAAGGCCCCTGAACGTCTGCACAGCGTGCGCCAGATGTTGGCCACGCTGAATCTGCACATGGGGTCAATTTGAACCACGCTTCCCGGGCTAGCCGGGGGAAGGTCCCGGGAAGCGTGGTCAAATGGACCGCGGGCCGTGGCCAACAAAAAGTAACGTCTGGCCGCGTGCCACGGCCCGGGATCCCCGGCGGGATCCCGGGCCGTGGCACGATCGGCCAGACGCGGCGGCCGCATTGGCCCCGCCGCCCGCCCGTCTCCTCGGAGGGCGGGCGGCGGGGTGCGTGGAGGTGGCGGGGCCGTGCGGCCGCACGTTGCGCCGCGCGGCCCCGGCCCCTCCCACTTTCCCCGCCGGGATCCCCCCGGCACGTCTGTTGGGCCGTGCAGGGGTGACCCCGGCGGGGAACGAAGACGTTGGTTACGGTACGGGGTCAAAGGGCCCCGTAACGTCTGAAAATACCCTATAACTAACCATACTGAGCAAACCGATTTCCCCCCATTCTAGGAGTATTGCACATTCACAGAATTCCGGAGAGAGTAAATTCTTCCAAAATTCTCAAAGCTCAGAGCAGGGGAAAGTGCCATTCCTTCCGTGTCACCATAGGGTTTAGCTAGTGAAAATACCGCTTGAAAGCAAAGTCCAGAGGTTGGTAAGTGCTCAGACTCCATCCTATTACAAAAGGTTTAGAGACAGGGATCCGGGTAGCTTAAATAGAGAGATTCCTCTAACTTCTCCCTTGAAAATATATCAGAGATGTGAGTGTGGATGCTGGGTTGCTGCTCTGCATTAAAGTCTTCTGGGAAATCCCACTGTGAATGAATAGCTACAACATGAGAGCACAGACCTGGAGACTTGTTAGACATCTCTCACTTTATTATTTTTTAAAAAGGGGGCTATTATCTTCCACCTCAAGGGGAGAAGAGGATCGGGGGGAAGGCCACCAATACTGAGGACCTATATTGACAGAAATGTGCTCATGCTTCATAACCACCTTCTCTGTTCTCTAAATATTTTATTTCCGTCTAATGCACGAGCCAAATGGAAATTTTCGAGCAAAACTGTTCTGCTTAGAATATACTTAATTATTGATTTAGCCAGGAAGAGAAAAAGAGAGTGCTGTTGAGTTGGGTCTTTGTGATCATCACACAGGTACTAATGGGCACCCAGGAGGGCATTCCCAGCAGATACTTCCAGCAGGCACAGCCTCCTCTCAGGAGAGAGGAAGAAAATTTCATCCTGGTTTGTCTGCAACATGTTAAAGCACAACACGCAGGCAGGACTTGAAGAGAGATTGCCAGCTGAGAGCACATATGTTCTTGGGCTCTATGTGCCAGAGTGGGAGATGAGGGGAGGGTGCATGTAGGAAACCAGCCGCTAAAGTTCACAGTTCTGTTCCTGTCTCTGCCACTAACTTGCTGAGTGACCTTGATGGAGTTGCTTTACCTCCATGAAAATGGTGCAGTGTTTTAAGGCAGACATTGTGTTTGTTTATTTATATTTATTTAAATCACTGCTACCCCACCCCTCTTGCACATAGCTAACTTGGGGCGGCTTAGAGCATAAAATCAACATACAGAATAAACACATCAGTAGGAAGGGGGGCTCTAGTCATCAAACTGATCATTATCAGTTTGACAGGTCACGTGGGGTC
The DNA here is from genome assembly GCA_003113815.1 of Sphenodon punctatus. Taxonomy (NCBI): domain Eukaryota; kingdom Metazoa; phylum Chordata; class Lepidosauria; order Sphenodontia; family Sphenodontidae; genus Sphenodon; species Sphenodon punctatus. Next base: position 3,865,295 of record QEPC01006384.1, read on the forward strand.
CTACATCAGTGGAAGTCCCGCCCTCCTGGGGCCATAAGTCCCGCCTTGGGACGGAAGTGACATGAGTAAGCGGAAGTGACGCAGAAGGGGGTAATGCTTCCGGGTCCCCTGAACCTGGAAGGTCCTTACGCTTGACTTTGGGGGGCTCTGCTTGTGGGTCAGGGTGGCTGGAACCCTGAACCCACAAGGTCCTTTGAAGAGGGCCGTGTAATGCCACTATGAACTCAGGAGAGTGAGTAGGTATGGGTTTTGTGAGGATCGGAGCAACTGTGGGTATTTTATTTGACAAAATTATGATACACCAGAGAGTTAAACAACTTTTAACTTTATTTAGTTTTACAGATTCTCGTAAGTTTAGGATTACAGATGGTGTTTTTTAAAAAAAAAGATTTATAATGACGTTTTTTAATTATGGTCTGCACAAATTCTAATATGCTTTTATCCCCCTGCTTCATGAGCCCATCCAACTCGGTTTCTGGATCCTGAGAGGATTCAGCTTTACAAAACAGCAATAGAGTCAGGTTAAAAGTGTCCTGTGTCATACAAAGCCGGTTTACAGAATAGGCGAGCATCGTTTGAACGTGAAAGATAGATTGTTAGCATAGGTTATCAAAAATGACATTAAGTTTTCTGTTCCTGTCCTCAGAAGTCCATATCACACAATTGTGGGCCAATTGGCCTGGAGTGTTAAAAACACCCCCCTCACAATCAGAAAATAGTTTTTCTCTAAAACAATGTTTTAGAATTCCAAAGACACACGCTCTCACTATGGATCTCATGGTTGATTTTCGTTTCGTTGGTGGAATACGGTCTGTCTCATTCAGTTCCAGACCCAATTGTCTCTGCAGTTTAATATGTGGTTGTGTCTCCCCATCTTGCCTCTCAGGGCATTGGCATGTAGGGCCTTCCACTTTGTTTTCATCATCAGACTCTGGAGGGCTTTCAAACATTTCCTAAAAGAAATAATAATAATAATAATTAAAAAAACCTATGCGTTACAAGTCTTTTTAAAAAACAGTGTTTTGTGACATTACACCTCTAGACACACAACACCCCTCTTAATCACCCTGAAAAAAATTAAAATCTTTCTTACCTGTGAATTTGGAGCTGGGGTGGCTGTGTTGAGCTGGGGGTATGCCTTCTTCTATCACCTCTGGAAAAACCAAAGACTCCGCAGGGCTGGGTATTCCCATTCAGGCTTCTTCATCATAAACAGGACTTCTAAAAAGAACCTTGGACACAGGTTCACTCTCAACATCCTTGTCCTCTGAACTTGAAATGTAGCATATTCTGTATAACCGTCTCACTGCCTCTAGAGGCTTAGTCAACCCTGTAGGCCTCACAGGTGTAACAGCATGGAAAGCCATTGCAGTTTTTCCATGTAACTGGTAGCGATCGGCTCCCTGCTCTCTGTATCAGAAAATGGCGGCCCCCTCCTTCATACCCCTGGGGGGGGGACTACAGCTCGACAAACCTTTTCGATTGGTCACGGGCTGGCGTGGTGAGCGGTTTTAGACCCCCTAGGTCAGATCTCTGCAACAAGGAAGGTTAGAACAATGAAACCTTCACCGATCGTTTCAGCTCACACTCCTGAGTCATTTGAACCCTCACATGACCCTCTTTCTGCGACTCATCCTACCCCAGAAACCCCACCCCATTGGACCCGATTTCCTCGAAGACAGAGTGGGCTAGGATGATGAATCCTATGCTGAATGGTTCATCTCACTCCACTGAGCTCGTAGAGGGGTTACATGACCCAATCGCTGCAGTTCACCCTACCCCGAACCCCGCACCATAAAGTTGCTCCGATCCTCACAAAACCCATACCTACTGGTCCATCTCACTCTCCTGAGTTCATAGAGGCATTACACGGCCCTCTTCAAAGGACCTTGTGAGTTAGGGCATTCTAACTTCGGTTCCAGCCACCCTGACCCACAAGCAGAGCCCCCCAAAGTCAAGCGTAAGGACCTCCCTGACCCGGAAGCATTACCCCCTTCTTCATCACTTCCGCTTACCCACGTCACCTCCATCCCAAGGCGGGACTTCCGGCCCCAGGAGGGTGGGACGTTCGCTGACGTAGGACCCCACGTGACCTGTCAAACTGATAATGATCCGTTTTATGACTAGCGTTCCCCTTCCTACTCACATCAATATAAATACCAGAAATTAAAAACCATAAAACAGATCAAAATTTTACAAAGACCAGAACAAAACCCCAACCCATTACCCCTAACCCCTCCCCCCCACCCCCTCCCCCCACCAAACGCCTGACAAAAGAGCCACGTCTTGCAAGTGCTTCGGAAGGCAAGGTGACTCGGGCTGAGGCGAACTTCCACTGATAGGGCATTCCAAAGCAATGGTGCGGCTGCCGAGAATGCACAGCTGCCAATTTGGATCCGCCAGAAGCAAGAGACCTCCAAGAGGGTGCTCCAGGGTGACTGTAGGGGTCGTCCAATAGCACAGGGGGTGAGGCTATCTTTCAGTTAAACAGGAACCAGACATTTTAGGGCCTTAAAAGTCAAAAACAGCACCTTGAATGGGGCCTGGAAGACAATTGGCAGCCAGTGCAGTGCCCAGAGCACTGGTATAATGTGCTCCCTGCAGCCCGGCCCAGTCAAGCAATGGGCCACCGCATTCTACACCAACTGCAGCTTCTGAACTGCCACCAAGGGCAACCCCACATACAGCGCATTGCAAGAGTCTAGTCTCAATGTGATGAATGCATGGACGATGGTGGCTAGGTCCAAGTCTGAGACATATGGGCGGAGCCTCCTCACCAGATGTAATTGGTGGAAAGTGCCCCTGGGTCACATCCGACACCTAGAAATCCAAGCACAACTGCGGCTCCAGGAGCACCTCCAGGCTCCGCACAGATGGAAAGAAAGGAGGGTGAACACTCCCAATAATAGGAGTACTCTCCTCCACCAGATCACCAACCCTGCCAACCAACACCACCTCCGTCTTATCGGGATTGAACCTCAGTCAGCTCGACCTCATCCAGTCCCCCACAGCGGCCAGACACAGAGATAACAAGGAGATAGCAGGGCCTGAGTTGAATGAAAATGATAAATACAGCTGGGAGCTGTTCGCATATTGATGACAACAAACTCCTCAGCTGTGTACGACCTCTGCAAGTGACTGCATATACATGTTAAACAAGAAAGGGGACAGAATGGAACCCTGCGGGACAGCACACAAGTGAGTCCCAGGGGATGAAGTACAATCCCCTAGAGCTGCTTGCTGTGATCTGTCAGTAAGGTAAGAATAGAACCATCGTAAGATGGCTCTGTCTACCCCAGCTAGGTCCTGCAGGCGAGTCACCAACATCTTGTGGTCAAGGGTATTGTAGGCTGCTGACAAATCCAGTAGAACTAGAAGAGTCAACTGACCCCTATCTAGCTCTACCAGGAGGTCATCGACCAAAGCCAATATCGCTGTTTCCATGACATAAGCCTGACTGCATGGGATCAAGAAAGCTGGTGCAATCCAAATGTGCCTGCAGCTGCTAGGCCACCACCCATTCAATTAGAGACAAGCCGGTACCTCACCGGGGCATCCATATCAAGAGATGATTTCTCGAGGAGGGGGAAGACCACAGCCTCCTTGAGGCAGTCCAGCACCCTCCTCTCCCAAAGGGAGGTGTAATTACCCTGGCCAGCACCTGCCCTAATGTTTCCCTGGAGGCCTTGGCCAACCAGGATGGCCAAGGTTCTAGTTCATAAGTCATGGCTCGAACAGACCCCAGGGCATTGGTCACCCCAGCCGGTGTCACTGACTGAAATTCATCCCATAATACAGGACCAGATGCGGCATTCCTAACCACTGATTCTGCCATTGCTTCTGAAGTTCCCAGCAGGGCCCAAGGGAGGCATGGTAAGTCGATACTCCATGGTGTGTCCTTCATGTCTCTGTGCCCCTGGAGCGCCAGCTGTTCACACACACGTCAGTGGTGACTGGTGGGTTCTGTGGCTGGTGGGGCAGTGGGTGGGACCAGCATTGGGCGGGGCCAATGGTAGGTGGAGCTGACCCCACGGTAGGCAGAGCCAACCCCAAAATTGCATACTTACATGATCAATGAAATATAACATGCACACAAGGAATAGAACATGCACACAGTCCACCATGTGGCATTCAAAGAAAGACATACCAAAATGCAGGAAACCAGGATTATATCAAAATCCCAAGTGCACTTCCCTAACCCAGTCTGGTCCATCCTTTCTCCTCAGTCATGAAGCAATGCTACTTCTGCCTAGCAAGGTTGCTGCACCAGACCAGGAACGGAGACAGAGCAGATTGAGCAAGGCAGCATGACGGACTTTTGTCCATGGCGTATGTATGGGAATAGAGATCCTAAATTCCCAGAGCAGCCAATCCAGCTCCTTCCACCAGCATTGAAGTTCACACACACAAACCTTCCCACCACCATCACCACCACCACCTCTCAAACAGCAGGATTTATTAAACCCAATAAGGCACGTTCAATAAGTCATGTGGCATAAAAGTCTCCTTGCCAGGCTAGGACTTGCAGGAACACACTTACTTGTGTGCCTCTGGCAACTATACTTTGCGGGCACAATCCTATGCCCCACGCATGCTGCGTGCGTGGTATGTGCACCTAATGCACGCGCACATGACATGAGCGTGCCCAGAAGAGTCGTACTCGGCGAGCGTGCAGCCTGGCCCAACCCCAAATCCCCACGCCCGATAGATATGCTGTGTGGAGCAGGCAGGGTGTAGGACACAGTCGTTTGGTTTGTGGTCGGGCCAAGCTGAACGCTCACCGAGCGTGGCTCTTCTGTGTGTGCACCCATCATAAACATGTGCATTATGCAAATATAACGCCCGCGTGCAGCGTGCACACCCAACGTGCGCAGGGCATACGATTGTGCCCTCGAGCCGTAAAGTGGCATTTTAAAGCCTTATATAGGAGGTCACACCTCAGATTCCACACAGTTATAGGAAAGAGATCTTGAGGGTCATATAGTCCAGCCTCCTCCTGCTCGGATACAGGATTCAACATACCTAAACCACCCCAACTGGTAAAAACCACCACCAGAGAAATAGAGCCTATAATAAATGATCTGCCACAAACAGAGATTGGGGGTGCCAGCCCCACCCACCCTGGGCTCGTTGCTCCCACTCCTTTCCTGAGGGGAGAACTCGGCACTCCCTCCCCGAGCTCTGTCCCCTAACCTCAGCAATGGGTAACACTCAAGTTGTACGAGTAGTACACAACAGAGTCTTCTTCAAGAAGGGATTTAGTGTGTGAATTTAAAGAACACAGCATGGTCAGAAGTAGAGAGTTGAGCCAAGAGTTATGGTGCAGCTACAGGAGCCCTGTCATAAGAAACAGTAACAGCCACTTCACCCCCACACTGCACTGACCCATGTGATTCATTACAAAAGCCTGTGAGAATCTTGTGAGATTCTTGAGAAACCTGAAAAAACACTCCATGCACGTTCACAATGGTCACCACGGTCGTTCTGTAAATGCGTGGCCACTTGGCGGCCATTTTGTACATGCGCAGAGCCTTTTAAAAAGTTTCTCAAGAATTTTGTGAGATTCTCGAGAACCCTAAACCGCTCTGTGCATGTGCAAAATGGCTGCCAGGGGCCATGGAGGCCATTTTGTGCATGTGCAGAGCCGGTTTTCAGCCACATAAGACTCTCATGAGAACGGGTCAAGAATTGCCCGATTCTCAACCCATTCTCTTTCCCACAAGTCTCAGTGAGAACCTAGTTCTTGCCATGATTTGCAAGTAATGAGAAGGTGGGTTTCAGCCATAGTGCACACCAAGTATGCACATTACACATACTTGGTATTTGTGGGTGCTGTGTGCACACAGTTCATACAGAGAGCATGGACTGGGGCCATTGTGTGTCGTGTGAACGCAGCTTCTGTTTCCCCTCTTAGGTTTGGCTGTTTAGCAGGGCAAGCAAACCTGTTCCACTTCATACTCCATGTGGACTCCATGTAATATTCATGGGGTGAATTGTCCAGTCTTGGGTCATTCCCCTCCACCCCCAGTTGTAAATCTTTTTTTAAAAATCGAGAATTTCACTTACACAGTATCGGAGGTGGGGTATGTTTAGCCCAGTAGTAATGAAAGGGAAAATGAAAGCACTACGCACCTAAGGTACTGGGGCCATATTATTTTTCAAAATACTAAAACAAGAACCATTAAGGACTCTCAAAGAAGGTTAAGGACAACAATTTAGTATTTTGTTTGTTTTCACAAATGTCATTTTCTCTGTGTACAGAAAAATAGCATTACAAGGATATTGGGGTCAATTATGCCCCAAGTTTTACCAACTTCCTCACCCTTACCCACTTCAATTTTGTTTCATGTTTACATAGCAGTTAATACTTCCACAGTGTGAAACTTCAATAATATTCTTTTCATCATACCTACTGACAATTTTGGGTTGGAAAAAAACGCAACATGTAGGTATACGGGATCATTTCCACCCCCCATTATTTACTAGGTGTGTGCATGCCATTTTTGTTATTACAATAAATAATGAAAATGATCATTTTCAGTATCATTATTGCAATAACAAAAATGACAAATAATAATGAAAATGACATTTTGTTTTTGAAATAAAGGGAAAAAACGGAAAAATATATTTCTGACTATAACGTTTTTGTTTCTTATTCAATTCTTTTATGAAAATTGGGTCAATTGTACCCCCAAAGGAAGGCGTTATGTGTGCCAATTTTTTTAAATGAGTAGGTAAAGGTAACCGATTTTAGAAGCAATTGAATGTTGTGATTTTAAGAAAAGCTTCATACACATACATTTTATTTTATTTTTATTTATATAAATATTTATTAGCCGCCCCCTCATGCCTACGGCAACTCGGGGCAGCTTACAACATAAAAACCAACAATAATAAAAATCCTTAGAACAGTTTTAAAATACAAAAACCCCTCAACATAAAAACTCTTAAAAGAATCCCGCCCCCCCAACCTCCCCTCCGAAGGCCTGGGTGAACAGCCAGGTCTTGCAGGCTTGCCAAAATGCCAACAGACCTGGGGCCAGACGGGCTTCCTCTGGGAGGGAGTTCCAAAGCTGCAGCCCAGCCACCGAGAACGCCCTCTCCATTGTGACTTTACATGGGGGACCTCCAAAAAGGCGCCCCCGGTGGACCGAAGGGATCGCTCTGAGGCACGGAGGGCAAGGCGGTCCCCAAGGTATGAGGGGCCCAGACCGTACAGGGCTTTATAGATCAACACTAACACCTTGAATCGGGCTCAGTATGCTATAAGCAGTCAGTGCAGAGCATGGAGCAGAGGTGTTATGTCACAAGTGTGATATACAGCCCTGCCAAATTCCATGTACACAGGTTGGACAACAAAGGTGGTACAGTCAGACATACATTTATAACTTAATTAATTATACCACCAGGACCCTTTATCCAATCCTTCTGAAAGTTGGCAGAGATAGTAAATATGGGAAGAGGTGTAAGCTTGCTAAGTTTCATCTACATTAAATGTGAGGCAAAGAAGTTACAGCTAAGAATGTATATGAAGATTTTTGCAAAATAATATAATTTGACTGCTTATAAAATTTGATTCCTTTATCTAATCTTTTTGAAATTTGGTACACTTAATGCCTTCCATTGGAATTACAATCCCTACAAGATTCAGCCAAATATAATGAAAAACAAAAATGGTACAGCCAAAAATGTGTTTTCCACTGAAACCAATAGAAAACAAAAGCAAAAATGAAAACGAAAATTTGATATTTATGAAAATGAAAACAACATGTTTAAATAATGAAAATGAAAAAATTAAAACAAAAATGACATGGATCCCTGGCGCACACCTCTATTATTTACTATGCAAAAATGTGCGGTTATAACCCCCATACCCTTGTTACTGTTAACATTTTGGGTACTATTAATCCCAAGTTCCTTTGTGTGGTAATGTTGTATTTACCAAATACAATTCAGAATGTTTACATTAAACTGGAGTTATTTTCAAATTGATCACATTAGGTTGGGGTTTTTTTCAACTCTGACTTAATTGGGGTCTATCATACCCCAATACCAGATTAATACAGTGAATTTTTCAAGCTTGGGAGGGTTAATGGGTGTAAAGATAAAGGACTTAAGATGTTCTCTTGTCTTGGACCAATGATTGTTGGTGAGAGTATGGAAGTTTGTGGGCTACACAGTTGTGCTTCTTTGTTCCAAACTCATGAATGCATTTGTGGAATTTTTTTCCTTTAATCAATATCCAAATCCAGATTTCCGCCCTTTGAGAACTTCAGCTCTAGTTCAGCTTCAGCTAGATTTTTATCCTTTTCAAAATGTTTTCTTGTGTTCTGATCTAAGACAACGAAAGACAGTGACAGTTTACATGGACACATCATCAACGTGACCATGTTCTTTAGCACCAAATACCTTGTTCACAAATGACTGAAAATTAGAACTGAAAAAAAATGCTAGATTTGGTAGGATCAGATATTATTTACGTTTCCAGATCACCCTTCAAATATCCGAATGATATCCACAATTAAAACATATTTGCATATCTAATTATTCAGTTACTTTGGATACTCTGTTATTTGGATATTTGCATATACAATTATTCATATACTTCATTCATTTTGATATTTTACTTATTCTGGTTCAATTATTTTGGTCATTTTGCTACTTTGTTTCAAATATTGCATGTGTGCAATAACACTGAAATGAAATAACTCACTCAAATGAAACAACCGCAACAGCAAAATAACCAGAATAATGGAAGTGAACTATCCAGAAGGGCTACCTAGTGAAGCAACACTGATTATCCACTTCTTTGGATACAAATTGAAGTGAGATACTGAAGTGAGATAATTTATATACCACAAATATTCATTTCAGCTCTAAACACTGAATAATCGAATACCCAAAATCACATGTGAAATCTGAAAATGTGCACAAAAATTAGATTTACAAATTTGTTGCATTTCAACTTTGACACAAATGTTTGCAATTTAGACTGTAAACTCTCTGGGGCAGGGTCTTTCTTTTTCAATGTGATCTTCCCCTTGCTTTATTCCGGCATATGCCCTTTATGCCAATGCGATTGTTCCTGAAGTGAGTGGGACTTGTGTTAGTGCTAACAGCTAGTGTCAGAGCACAGTGGAGGGAGGATCACACTGTTAATAGGGGTGTGTGCCCAGTGCTTAGCACAGCAAGAACCTGAGATCACGCTTGACAGCTCTAGATGGTACCTTTTGCTGTATGTACTGTGTCCTAGCAAGCAGCAAAGACAACTTTCTGAGGGGGAAAAAACCCAAGCCACTGAAAAATGCTTCTCATTTTATCTTTTAACCAGACATTTTCTTTTCTCTTTTGGTTTAATGACCACACAGTCACACAAGTCAACAAGGTAAGAGAGAGAGACTGCTAGCTGTTTCCATTGGCCGGATGAACGTGGGCTAAGAATAGTGATGAAACTCTGTGCTTGAAATTACTTGGTTTTTCACTGAGTGTCTCGGTATTTATTATTATTTTATTTGCTTTTTGTTTTTTTCATTTGTACCCCACCACCATCCTGCCTCCAGCAACTCAGGATGGCTCGCAACCAAAAGTGCAAGTCCAGAGTACGATAAAAGCAAGATAAAACAATCATATAAAACCACAATATAAAATTACAGTAAAAACAAGGCAGAATGTTTTTATAAAATTACAGAAAAAACAAGGGAATTCCACAGCATTGGTGCCTGCCTGTCAGTCCCCACTTGACAATACCGGGGGACTTCCAGGAGGGCCCAATCTCTCAGGTAGCTAGGGCCCAGGCCATTTAGGGCTTTATAAGTTAAGACCAGCACCTTGAATCAGGCCTGGAAGACTCTAGGCAGCCAGTGCAGAGCTCAGAGCACTGGTGTCATGTGCTTCCGGCGATCCATCCCCATTAGGAGACAGGCCGCCACATTCTGCAGCAGCTGCAGCCTCCGGACTGTCACCATGGGCAGCCCCCACGTAGAGGGCATTACAGTAATCCAGCCTCGAGGTGACAAATGCATGGATGACGGCGGCGAGATTGTAGTCCGAGACAAATGGGCAGAGCTGCCTCACCAGCTGTAACTGCCAGAAGGCACTCCTGGCCACAGCCGCTACCTGGACATCCAGGCACAGTTATGGGTCCAGGAGCACCCCAGATGCTAACACTGGACGAACCCCATCAATGATGGGGGACACCTCATCACCCAGATCACCGACCTCACCAACAAGCATCACCTCTGTTTTGTCAGGATTCAGCTTCAGTCAGCTAATCCTCATCCAGTCCCCCACAGCCACCAAGCGCCGAGACTGCAGGGCCTGGGTCGGTACAGCTGAGTATCATCAGCATATTGATGACAATGGATGACACTTGATGACACTTACAGACAACCTCCTCCAGCGGCTGCAGCACCACTGCTGCTCTAACCACTTCCCTTCATACTTCAGGCACCTGAGATCATCTGTGAACCATGAAGATTTCTGGTGCCAAAATGCCGGTAGCAGAAACCTGTGAGCCACCCGATCAATAGCCCCCGTTAGTCACTTATTCCAAAAAGCAATGAGGGCATCAATGGAGCGGTTGCTGAGGACCATGGGCAAATCCCCATGAGTCATCTGGAATCCAGTAGGTTCCATCAGTCTCTGAGGGTGGACCATTCTAATTAGTCCTGCACCCCTTCGGTCAGGCAGAGTGCAGGGAGAGAAGGCTGCAGGAGGTAATCATACGACCATGACAAGGGTAAACTAACAACGTTCCCCCACCATCGAGCCCCACACCTCAAAGTTGGTGCAGAACATCAAGTCCAGAGTAGGTCCCCACTCATGTGTCTAAATCACCACTCAGGGCCAGTCACCACTCAGTTTTTGATTCAGTTTTACCAAGTACTGAGTAACTGAGGAATCGACCTGTTACTCAGTACTAGGGAATTCGGTACTTGGTCCAGTACTCAGACCAACATATGGGGATTTTACTGCCCCTATATATGTTGACTCAGTACTTGTTACTAGGACTGAAATGGTAAGCTGCTGCGGTAGCTTTTTCAGACAGAAAACATTCTTCCGCAATGAGAGGCACGGTGTGATAGAGATGTTCATTTCGCTACTTTCATACACTACTTCTGCCGTTCTTCTACTTTCATTCCACTGATTCCACTGGCTGTAGAAATAGCAGAACAATGTTTGTTCAGACAGTTTCAATCTTCCGCAAATTGGCACTGTGAAGTAGCGGAACAATGGGCATTTTTACACATACGTTAAAGTACTGGATGTTTCAATCTTCTTGGTTTACAAGCCCACAAGGAAGTTCTGGATTCATTTTTCACACACACACTGCCCCGAGGCAGTCTAAAGTAGCCGCAGCTGCAAACGTGACAGGCTGCCATGGAAACCAAGTGACCACAGCTGTCTGGAGCAAAGCAGTTTACCAGGAAAATCTTTTACACACAAAAGTTCTGGGAGAAGTTCTACTCAGAAGTTCGAAGATCCGGATGTTTAAGATCTGGGTGAGTGATTTAGACACACAGAAAGTTCAGGATGTAACAGCAAACATGCAGGAGAAATGTGTGTGTAAAAACACCCAATGTTTGTTCTGACATTTTCTGAGATTGTTCCAACAGTTTTTGAATTAGTGGAATGCTGGTGGAATTTGCAGAATGCCGGTGGAAAAGTTATGGAAAGTCGCGGGCAATTCTAAAATGGCAGAATGAAATAGCGGAACGGAAAAAGGAGTTGTTGCTTCAGCCCTACTCGGTACTTGGGAAATACTCAGTACTCAGTTTTATTTTACAGAGTATTTTACCAAGTATTTTATGGAGTACCAAGTATTCATCTGAGTTTTTGAGGATCATCTGAACACTCAGAGCCAGTCCTTGGAAACTCACAAAAACTCACGAATTATTTTTTTTACTATTTGTTTCAGCCCTAACTAAGAAGAACCAGTGTTACACAATGTATAGGTTTTGTATTTCTGTCCAAAGAGTGGTCCATATGGAGGATATGGATAACAACCTACTGCCTGTTAAAGGAGCTATCCCTGTAGCTAGAGGTACCATGCTCCTAGCTCATGGAGGAGGGACTCAGTCATTGCAATAGCAACTCACCTGACCTACAGATCAAAAAGAGTTTTGTGAGTATTTATCCTTACCTGATGTGAGGAAAATGGTTGCAGAGAAGAGAAAGACACACCTTTATAGACCAACCAGCTCCAGCCATTCCTAAGTCAAGGCACCTAACTTCCCGATCCCTGTGAACCCCAAACCTGCATCCTCTTGTGTGAGGCAGCCAGTCCGGATAATTGAATTTTGTCACCTCCTTGAACAGAAGTGTAAGCAGCTGGGGAACGACAGCTTCCAACCACGATGAAAGTGACTAACCAAACCTACCTGTGTTTGTGGCATTAGCAGGAAAACAACTTTGGAAAGCAGAGGAAAGCAACAGAAAATAGGAAATCAATGGCAAGTTAAGACCGCGGAGAGCAATTAGTTCTCAGAGCGCTGCTGCTTACTGTGGCAGGAGGGAGTTTTTAAGTGTGTATGAACTGGATTTATACACTTACAGGCAGCTGAAAAATCTCTCAGACAAAGCAGTTTAGCTGCGGTGCCATTTACAGGAAGAAAAACTTCGACCAAAGTCAAAATTGAAAATGGACACAGGGGACCTGCTTTCTCTCTCTCTTTTTCTCTCTCTCTCTTGCCAAGGTAAATCAGGAATAACCTGGGTGAAGTCAGGGAGAAAGAAACGGCATGAAATCGGTGGCAAGAGAAGACCTGGTAAAATTCCCATATTTACTAGCAGAAAAATTTGAATTTGACCCAAACTGCATTTTTCCATGAGAAAAGGCAGTGACGTATCCTGGGTCAAAATTTGTGGGTGATGCTGGATCTCCTTGACCCACATATAATAATAATAATAATNAATAATAATAATAATAATAATAATAATAATTATTATTATTATTATTATTATTATTATTATTATTTTATATAGCAATCCCCTGCCTGGCCCAATGACACTCAGGGTATTTTCAGACGTTACGTGGTCAATGTCAACCACAGTCAATTCCCTGTGGTGGCTTGGACCACGTAACGTCTGTTGGGGGGAACAAATGTTCCCCCCAGATGTTACCACGGTGGGGAATCACATTCACCACGCGAGCGGCCAAAGCAGCGGGGCCGGAGGCCGTCATGTGGTGAAGGCGATTCCCCGCTGTGGTGACCCCTGCCATCATGTCTGGACGGTGGCCACCGCCCGGAATCCCCACAGGGATTCTGGCCCATGGCCATAGCGGGCGAGCGCTGCAGCTGCATTGGCTGCGGCGGCCGCCCGTCTCCCCAGAGGGCGGGTGACGGGGAGCGTGGAGGGGGCGGGGCCGTGCGGCCGCACGTTGCACCGTGTGGCCCTGCCCCCTCCCTGATTCCCCGCCGGGATCCCCCGGCACGTCTGTTAGGGTGTGCGGGTCATCCAGGCGGGGGATTAATTCATTGATTCTGAAAACACCCTCAGAGTGCTTTGCAAAATTAATACAATAAAATAACTAAAATCCATTTCAAAACTGTTTTGAAGGGAGAAGGTAAAAGAGGGTGTGCGGACAAAATACATTAAGGGATCCTCTAAAGGCACATGGAGAATGAAGTCGTCTGTGCTTTTCGAAGGTGAGGGAGGAGGAGTTCAGAGATGGAAGGTGTGGATCAGGTAAATAGGGAACTGCTATTTACACTTTCTACAAATAATAGAACCAGGGGTTACTTCCACGTGGAGTTAACCTGAAGCAGATTTTAAATAAATAAAAGGTATTTTATCAAATTGAGGAACTCATTGCCGGAGGATGATTTCCTCCAGACCAGTAGCGCAGCAGGCTTCAACAAGGGAATTGATGATTTTTTAATTATGTTCATTAAGGGCTACAAGTTCGTTTGGTATGGGATACAAGACCCTTGACTCTCAGGAGCTGGGGGTGAACAACAGGGAATGGAACATCCCATTGTGACCTGATGGGGACTTCTCCGAATCAACTGAAGATGGCCATTGTCAGAGACAGGATGCTGGGCTGGATGGATCATTGATCTAACTCAGTATGAATAGAAGTAGTGCCATACTGAGCCAGACCAATGGTCCATCAAGCCCAGCATCCTGTCCTCCAACAGTGGCCACTCTTGATCGCATGGAGAAGAACCAGCAGTCACAATGGGCAATCCATTCCCCGTTGTTCACTCCCAGCTCCCGACATGGCACTTCTTAAGTTCTTATGTTCTAACATCTGAAAATAAATCACTCCCCCTTGCCCTGGAACTGCAGGGTTGAGGAAATTTGTGAGGCATTATTGTAAGAGGAGTAGACAATAAAAGGGAAAATATCATAGTGGTGCTATAAATCTTTGGTACGACCCCACCTTGGCTATTGTGTGCAGTTCTGGTCTCCCCATCTCAGGAAAAACAGAATAGAATTGGAAATATTTCAGAGAAGGGCAACAAGTATGATAGAAGGGATGAACTGAGTTCCGTGTGAGATGATCCTGCTGATAGACAGGGCCCAGGCTGTTTAGGTCTTTATAGGTTAAAACCAACACCTTGAATCAGGCCTGGAAGACTATAGGCAGCCAATGCAGAGACTGGAGCACTGGTGTCATGTGTTCATGGTGACCCATCCCTGTGAAGAGACAGGCTGCTGCATTCTCTAAAGGCATGGATGATGGTGGCTAGGTCAGAGTCTTAGACATACTTCCAAAAGAATCGCACCAGATGTCATTGGCGAAATGTGCCCTTCGCCACTGCTTCCACCTGGAAATCCAAGCAGAGCTGTGTGCCCTGGAGCACTATGGGTATTTTCAGACGTTACGAGATCACGCTCAACCACAGTCGATTCCCTGTGGTGGGGAATGCCCTCGTAACGTCTGTTGGGGAACCGGACGTTCCCCCTCCCAGATGTTAGCCACGCTCAATTCCCGCTGGGAATCTCATTCACCACGCGATTGGCTGAACCCATGGGGCCGGGGCCGACCGCGTGGTGGATGAGATTCCCGGTGGGGATGAAGGGGCCTGTCATGTCTGGATGGCGATCACGGCCCGTAATCCTCACCGGGATTCCGGACCGTGGTCATTTCGGGTGGGCACTGAGGCCGCATTGGCAGTGGCACCCGCCCATCTCCCCAGAGGGCAGGTGGTGGGGGAGCATGGGGGGGCATGCGGCCACATGTTGCGTCGCGTCGTGTGACCCCACCTCCTCCCTGATTCCCCACCGGGATCCCCTGGCACATCTGTTGGCCGTGCCGGAGTGATCCCGGCAGGGAATCTAAGGGTTGTTTCCGTGATGGGGCAAATGCCACCTTGTCACATCTGAAAATACCCTATGAACCTGAGGGACCAAGGGAGGGTGGACCCCATCAATGATGGGTGCCACCACTCCGTCAGCCCCTCCCACCAACATCACCTCCATCTTGTCAGGATTCAGCTTCAGGCGACTCACCCTCATCCAGTCCCCAACAGCCTCCAAACACCAGTTAAGCAGTGAGATTGCTGGGCCTGGGTCAGCTGAAAAGGAGAGGTAAAGTTGGGTGTCATCAGTAGATTGATGACACCGCACACCAAACCCTCTGATGACCTCACCCAACAGCTGTATGTACATATCGAAGAGGAGAGGGGACAGGATAGAACCTTGCGGGACTCCGAAAGTGAGGTCCCGTGGAGATGATGAACACTCGGGGTGGGACTCTGGGGAAAATGTTGGCTTTGATTACTTTTGCTTTCGGTTCTCATATCAGTAGCAGTTGTACTGGATCTTTGATTTTTTAATCAGATTTTTAATATTACAGTTTTCCATTGAAGTCAATGGGAACAAACCGCAATGTTAAAAATCCGATTCAAAAATCAACGCCAAAGATCCGATACAACCGATACTGGAAAAGAACTCGGATTAATCCAAAATGGTCATTATTGGGTACTTTTGATTCTTTCTGAAACCGAAAGTCCCATCCCCACATGTTGATTTCTCCCGGCCAGGAAGGAGTGGAACATTTCAAGAACAGTTCCACCTACCCAGACTCGGTCCTGCAAGCGGGTCATGGTAAATGGTATCAAATGCAGCAGAGAGCTCTAACATGATCAACAGGGTCGAACAACCCTTGTCCAAATAATGATGGAGGTCATTGACCAAGGCCACAAGTGCAGTTTCAATGTCATAACTGAAATAAAAACCAAACTGCAAGGGATCAGGAAAACTGATACGGTCCAGATGCTCCTGAAGCCTCTAAGCCACCTCCCGATCAGTAACCTTCCCTAAAAAGGGAAGGTTGGAGACCAGCCGATAGCTGGCCAGGGAGTTAACATCCAATGATGGTTTCTTGAGCAGAGGTCGCACTACTGCCTCCTTGAGGCAGCCCAGCACTCTGCCCTCCCTAAGGGAGGCACTGACTACCCTGGCCAGAAACGGCCCCAGCATTTCCCTCCTGACATTAACCAGCCAGGATGGGCATGGGTTGTAGTTCACAACAGCCACTAACCACCACCAAGGACATCCCCCGCCTCACTGTGTGACACCCAATGAGACTGATCCCATAAAACAGGAACAGGCAGGGCTTCCATCACCTCTGGTTCTCCTACTGCCAGAAGTGCGGCATCAAAGTTGTGGTTTGAGCTATTTTGTCAACAAAAAACATGTCACAGTGAGCACCGGAGGATTCCAGTTTCAGGTGGAGGGAGGCCAGACTGAACACCGTCCTAACCACCAGGAAACGTTCAGCTGGACATGACTTTGCAGACTCGATGAGAGCAGCAAACAACCTCTTCTTTGCTGTCTGCACCGCCACAGCGTAGGTTCATAAACTAACACTAATGCCATAATTGGTTGGCTTAAGTGTGAGAACAATGCCACCATCACTCCCAGCCACCACCCTTCTTGCTCCATCTGTCGCAGGTCCTCCATAAACCGGGAAGGAGGGAGGTCTGGGAGCGGATGCCTAAGAGCTGTGCAGTCGATGACCTCAATTAGCAGAGTATTCCAAAGAGCTACAAGGTCATCGAGCCAATGATCATCGTGATTGGAGGGTAATTCACCCAGAGCATTCTGGGCCTCTCTGGTTCCATACGTCTCAGAGGCAAACAAACCAAACTGCTTCTGCACCTTTCCAGGGGCAGACATGTGCCAGGAGTCTGGCCTGGAGCAGCATCAGCTCTCTCTCTGGACTTCCGTTATCCTGGAGGATTAACAGAGGATTCTTGATCATTCCTTTATTCACTGCGTTCCCACCTTGAAAATATGTGCATTATGTGAATGTGGTTTCAATGCAGCATTCACAAAATCAATCTTTGTGCATAATTTTAAAAAGTCCTTATTCAAGATGGTTTGGGGCACTCTCTAATGCACTTTTCAAACATGCATATTGGATAGAAAATATGTGAACGAAGGCATTCCCAAGTTGCTGAAATATTTTGATAAAATAATAATGCGCATAAATCAATGTTGTAGGAAAGCACCCTGGGATTAGCGAAAAGTCAAAATGGGCATGGGCCACTCATGTAAATAGACACGCACACGCACACATGTGCACACGTGCACACGCACACATGCACATGCACACACACGCACATGCACACATGCACTTGCACACGCACACGCACACGCACACGCACACGCGCACAGGCAAGCGCACACGCACGCAGGCGCACACGCACATCACACACACACACGCACACGCACACGCACACGCACAGCAAGTAACTTAACTTTCCATTATCATAGGGGTGTAATGTAGTTGATTTGGTAGATAACCTGGACATAACCTGAACATACAGGTGTAATCCAGTTTATTTTATTGAGGCTGGAACCAGTCAGTTAAATAAAAAAAAATATTATATATTTTTTTCAAAAATATACGTATTTCTGTAGGCTTCAAAAGTTTTCTGAAAACTTGTTTTTTGCAAAAAATATTCAGTGCTATGAAACAAATTTCACTGTCATTTTGCTGCTTTCATTTTTAGTTTTCACCCACTGAACTTTAACAAAACATTAAATGTTAGGTTCTGATGACCAAACCTTTTCAGTTTTCATAAGAACATAAGAAATGCCATACTGGGTCAGACCAATGGTCCATCTAGCCCAGCTTTCTGTCAGTGGCCAATCACGGTGACTTGGGAGAAGCACCCAACAGGTCACAATGGGGATCCATTCTCTGTTGTTTTCCCCCAGCTCCCGTCATGTTCCCTCATCCTGTCTGACTAACAGCTGCTAATGGATCTATCTTCCAGAAACTTGTCCAAACCTCTTTTAAACTCAGCTCTGGTACTGGTCCTTACCGCAGCTTCTGGGTGTAGATTCCTCAACCCAATTATACGCTGAGTGAAAAAATACTTTCTTTTATTTGTTTTAAACTTGCCACCCGTGTGTTTCATGGTGTGTCCCCTAGTTCTACTACTAGCTGAGAGGGTAAATAACTGCTCCTTGTTTATTAGTTCCATGCCACTCATGATTGTATAGACCTCTATCCTATCTCCTCTCAATCGTCTCTTCTCCAAACTGAAGAGCCCCAACCTACCAAGTCTCATACAGGAGCCCTTCCATGCCCTTGATCATTTTTGTTGCCCTTCTCTGCACCTTTTCTTGTTCAGCGATGTCTTTTTTGAGATGGGGCGACCAGAACTGCACACAATATTTGAGGTGCGGTCGCACCATTGATTTGTATAGAGGCATTATGACATCCTCAGTTTTATTCTCTATTCCCTTCCAAATAATTCCTAACATTCTGTTTTCTTTTTTGACGGCTGTTGCGCACTGCTCAGTGGATTTCGTTGTATTGTCCACAACCACCCCCAGATCCTTTTCCTGAGTGGTAACTCCTAGCTTAGTACCCAGCATTATGTACACATATTTTGGATTATTTTTCCCTATGTGCATCACTTTGCATTTGTCCACATTAAATCTCATCTGCCCTTTAGATGCCCAAGACACCCAGTGTCGTAAGATGCTGTTGCAGTTCCGCACAGTCTGCTCGTGTTTTAACTACCTTCAATAACTTGGTGTTTTCTACAAATTTGATCACCTCACTCTTAACACCCTTTTCCAAATCATTAATGAATACATTAAACAGCACTGGTCCCAATACAGATCCCTGAGGCACACCACTTTTTACATCTCTCCATTGTGAAAACTGACTATTTAGTCCAACCCTTTGCCTTCTATCTTTTAACCAGTTACCGATCCATAGTAAGACACTACCTCCTGTCCCATGACTTTTTAATTTTCTCAAGAGTAGCTCATGGGGACCTTATCAAATGCTTTCTGGAAATCCAGCTACACTATAATCTACTGGGTCTCCCTTGTTCACATGCTTATTTACACCCTCAAAGAATTCTAACAGGTTAGTGAGGCATGACTTACCTTTACTAAATCCGTGTTGACTCTTCCCCATTAAGTCATGTTTGTCAACATGGCCTGTAATTCTGTCCTTAATGATGGTTTCCACCATTTTGCCCGGCCGGCACAGACGTCAAGCTTACTGGTCTGTAGTTTCCAGGATCGCTTCTGGATCCTTTTAAAAATATTGGGGTTACGTTTGCCACCCTCCAGTCGTCGGGTACAGTGGCAGATTTTAGTGATAGGTTACAAATGACTAACAGTAGGTCTGCCATTTCATAGTTGAGTTCCTTCAGAACCCTGGGGTGAATGCCATCTGGTCTGGTGTCTTTTCAAAAACCAAAAGATCTGGGGACAAGCAAAATTTATCTGCTGGTGAAGAAAATTGTTTAAGAAACCCAGCATAAAATAAAATATGTGTTTAGAAAATTTCAGGATGAAAATCGGTTCAGTTTTAAAACTTTTCACAAGAAAATTATTTGCTTGTTTGTTTGTTTATTTTTCCTATTTTCCCACAAACATAAAAACAACATATAAAAAACATTTAAAGCACCATAAAACCCCCAACTTCCCCAACAACCTTTTCCCTCACTCCTCTCCAACCCCACCCCACGTTCACCCCCAAACCCTCTCCCAATGCTCAACCCCACCCAAAACCTTCCAACCAGCCCGATCTCCTCCACAAATGGTTTTTTATAAACAACAACGTCTTGCACCACCTCTGGAAGATGCTTAGTCCCAGGCTCAGACAAACCTCTGGGGGACGGGAGTTCCACAAAAAATTGGGGCAGTTACCAAAAACACCCTCCTACACGCCCCCATCCTACGGAGAAATGTAGCAGATGAAATATGCAACAGGACATGCTCAGTCAACTGCAGGCATTGTACTAGAACAGGCATCCTTCAGATAGGTGGGGCCAGACCTTTTTGAGCTTCAACGTTCAACACCAGCACCTTGAATTATGCCTGGAAAGCAATAGGAAGTCAATGCAGACTTCAGAGCACTGGTCTAATGTGCTCCCTGTGTTTGATAGCCAGGTGGCAGCAGGAACAGCATCGCGGGTGGGCAGTGCAGGCAAGCAGCAGGTGGTGAGGGAGGCAATCGTCCCTCCACCCCCCGCCCAGGCTGCTGCTGAGGGCAGGGGCTCGTGCAGGCATGTGATCAGGTGCCTTCTGTCTGCAGCAGCATGGGGCCATCCTGCGTGTGGGGCCCTGGGTGGCTGCCCTGGTCTTCCCCGTGGTAAGGCCTGCCCTGTGACTCATCCCTGAAAGGAGAGGAGCCGCTATGTCCTGCACCAGCTGCAGCTTTTGAAGAGTTATTGAGGGCAGCCCTATGTAGAGTGCATTGCAGCAGTTTTACCTCGAGGTGAGGAAAGCATGGATGACAGTGGCGATGTCCGAATCAGAAAGAAAAGGCCGCAGCCTCCTCATCAGATGGAGGTGGTGAAAAGTAGGGATGGGCGAACAGAACGGAGTTCGGAAATTCGGTTCGGTTCAGTTCAGTTTGAAATTTGAGTTTGGAAATTCGGTTTGGTTTGAAATTCAAGTTCGGTTCAGAAGTTCAGTTCAGTCAACCGAACAGACCGAGTTCGGTCGAATTCCGAACTTCCGAACCAAGTTTGGCCATTCAAAACCAGTTTTTTTGGTGTGTGTTGCCACTAGGGATGGGCGAACAGAATGGAGTTCAAAAATTCGGTTCGGTTTGGTTTGGTTTGAAATT
>QEPC01006384.1:3934311-3953434 GCA_003113815.1 Sphenodon punctatus
ATGGGTGAAATAGGAGGAGGATGGCAATGGATTAGGAATAGGAAGGAACAAAAACTGCTGGGAGAGAGGGAGCCTTCTGAAACGCCTGCTGTTCAGGAACAGTGACTAGCTCAGAAGGTGTTGGGAAGGGGGGAGGCAATCAGTTTTGTTTCTTGCTGCGCCCGTCTCACCGCAAGCCCCATTGGCTCCATGCAGCCTAGTCCATGGCCAATTGCAGACTGCGAAGCCAGTGGTCTGAGGCAAAAAGGGATGGTGATTGGGCAGGCTGGCTGCTACTCCAAGCCTCTCCACCCCTGGTGCCTGGAAGTCTGCTCCTCAGCTGACTCCCCCTCCCTGTCACGTTTTGCCTTCCAGTGACACATTTTTGCCACCTGAACTCACCCGAACGCGATCCAAACTGTCCGAACTGTTTGGTCATTTGATGTTCGGAATCTAGTTCGGTTCGGTCAGTTCGTGTTCGGATTCGGGTTTGGTCATCCTTTATATGGACGCAGTCAGTGTCTCTGTGCCTGCCTCACTGCCCTCCTGGCTGCCCCTGCAGTGGAACCACTCCTGGGGAGTAGTGGTAAATGCTCAGCTGGGGAGGGGGGGAGCATCAGGAGGCCATGCTTGTCTATGGCTGGTCAGCTGAGAGGCAGGTAAGGCAGCCAAGGGGAGGCCATGCTTCTCCATGGCCACTTGGAGGGGGGTGGAGAATGGGAATCTTTCCTGTCCAGAGGGAGTAAATCTTATGTAAATTTACAAATTTGCATAATTAGGTGGGGTCTAATTATGCAAATTAGCCCCCTCACCAAGACTTCGCACATGGTCTCACAAACCGTGGGGCTGACCCTGCTCAAAACCCACCTCTTCTGTCGAGCTTTCCCTGGCTCCTCGATCCCCTCACCCCCTTGCTGACTTATCCTGAATCATTGTATCTTGTGTAACATTAAATGAGTAACTACACCTTTGTAACTAAGCCAAGCAGCACTTGCCCCAGAGACCTCACAAGTTCATGTACGTATCCTTGTCACTTCCTCTGTTCCCCCCTCCCCCCCATCTCTCTTAGATTGTAAGCCCACTGGGGCAGGAACCGTGTCTCTTTCTTACCATTGTAAAGTACATTGGTAGCACTATATAAGTGCATAATCATTAATTAATAACGAATAACGAATAATTAATACTAGAATGAGGTGCCAATTAGTATGCAATGTTACCAGGTCAGGTTGAGCATTATAATTCGGACGGGTACTCGCTTCCACTCAGATGGAGAGGGCAGGGGACAGAAGAATAGTAACAGAAACCAGACCTGTGGCCATCAGCTCCCTCTTCACTTAGAGGAAGAGAATGGCGAACGGGCACTGCCTGTTCCATGCAGCATCATTCATTAGGGAACACAAAGGGACAGAGAGTTCCACCAAACTCTGCCATTAATTGCGTATCGTTCAGTCAGAATTCCGATTGAAAAGGCAGGGGAAATGCAGAGAATAAAGTGATTTTACCTGCTCGGCTGGATAATTAAAAGCTGCCTGGAGCACGGCTAACCTTTTTCATTATGTGGATGTTCATTATAAACCCAGAAAGAATTAACTATGCTGCGTTATCAGATATGGAAAAATATTAATAGCAAAAGTGGGAAAGAGAAAAGTGGGATTTTAGGTGAGTTAATTAAACCACATGTCCTCTGTGACATACTAAGTGGGCGGCCAGCCTTGCTGGAGCTCAGTGCATCCCAAGGAGCACAAGAGTCTTTGGGGAAGGAGCAACTCCAACTTGGAGAAGTTTTCTATCCAAGGACAAGTTTGTGATCCATTGACTCTTGTAGGGAAGTAAGAGAACTTCAGATACGTCCTCACTCGAGCTGAAAGAAGTACTACAAAACAGGTATACTCGTTGAATTTCTGGTACTCAAATTGAACTGAAAAATTGGGGTAGTTTTCAGTATCCAAACGAACGTTTGATTGGATATACCTGAAATACCGAAATGTTGAAATCCCAACAAATCACTGTACCAAAATACCGTTTTTGTCCCACTTTTTGACTTCCGGTGCCAGATTTTGGGAAATTGGGAAAGGGTGTGTGTGTGTATTTTGGTTTGTCAGGTATTTTCAAGTAACTGAAAAATCGGAAACGGAAGTTTTGTGTTTTTGAATCCTCAAACCGTATTCGGGTACCAATGCAGATATCCCAAATGGTAGCCAAAATAATAATACATTTTATCTCTGTAACAGCACCACCACCAAAATGACATTCAGAGAGCTTTAAAACATAAACAAAAATATAACAATATAAAATACATTTAGACTAGAAATCCAGTTTAAAACAATTTAAAAGGGGAAAGTAAAGAACAAGGGAAATGACAAATAAAAGGAAACCAGCCATGGATCCTAAAAGCACCTGGAAAATAAATATGTCTCCAGGTGCTTTTTAAAGGTGAGGAGGGAAGAACCGAGATGGACATATGGAGGAAGGGAGTTCCACACTGAGGGGCCTGCCACAGCAAAAGGCCTGATCACCCGCCAATTTAAGGCACAATGGCAGGATCCCCAAAGAGCGGGTAGCTTCTAAGCCCAAATACTGGGGCTGTACCGAATAGGCCTTCCAGGTACCCAGACCAAGTTCTGAAGTTCCGAGTACCCGGTTTGGGTACCTGCCTAACTTTGGAACTTTGTTCAAGGACCCAGAATTCGGAACTTCGAACTTCAGAAATCCCCGGAACTCGAAACTTCTGAACTCTTTCCTTTAATGATTTTAAAGTGCACCAACTTTAAACTCATTATGCCAAGCAGTTCCCAGAAAAGCAGGCTAGCAAGAGTGAGACAATCAGTCAAGAAGACAAACCCAAACAGTGCAACTGCGTGCAGAAAGCCAGAAAAAGCCAGCAGTACCCAGAGCATAGCCGACCATCAGCAGTGCTCCCACGTTAAAATCATTATGCCAACCAAGCAGTGCCCAGAAAAGCAGGCTAGCAAAAGTGGAACGAATTGCTCCAGAAGACAAACCCACAAAAGTGCAACTGTGGGCAGAAACCAAAAAAAGGCAGTCAAGCAGACATAATAGCAAAACCCACAGGAAAGAAACCAGACATTCACCCACCCACCGAAAAGCCTCCACTGGGCCTGCCCAGTGCCCACCTATTCCAGGCAAGCCCCCTCCACACACACCATATTATATTAACCAGAAAGAAAGTATTTCTCCCCTGTGCCTCAGTTGTCGGTCACATCTTGGCAAAGTTGAACCTACAAAGTACAGTCACAGTGCCCACAAAAACCACGGGAAAAGCGATTCCTCTCTGTCCTCTAGGGTGCTGCCAACTTGCCAATAGGCAGTGCAAACAGCAGCAGCACCCAAACCTTAAGTATATGTGGCACTGGTGACAACCTCTGGCATTGCCCCTAGTCTATGGACAGCCCAGGCCAGAGGAATTGGAGCTAGGAAGAGCCCTCTCACCTCCATGGTGCCAAGCACCAGGCAGCAGCGATGTGCCACCCACTTATTTGATTTTTAAAAAATAATGGCATGGTGGGAACAACTAACCCCCATCCCCAGCATTGCCCCTATGGACAGGCTAGGATAGGAGCCCCTTCCCCCTCAAGTCAATTACTTACAGATCAGCAGGGTAGCGCACACAGCCAAATTCAGTAGAGAATGGAAAATGGCTGTACAGCCACTTTTATTTTGCCTCTGCCAGCCAATCAAAACTTGCCATATGGCTTGTCCATCACTCAACTGTTCCCTCCCATACCCCTCCTCGTACCAATTATTTCACTAAGGGCATCTTTAGACATAACAAAGATCGGTGTCAAAACCTCTAAGCACATGTTTGGCTGTTGTGTGTAAGCACCATAACAATCCCAACACCAATTTGGCCATCTGATGGGAACATCATTGCATCACAAGGACAATTTGCGTGTTCTGGCTGAAAAGGTGGCCAGGGTTGTGTCTAATGATATCGTGTGGCGTGTTAGCAGATACAACACAGGGAACGGGGCAGCAGCGTTTACGTGCTGAGATTGGGGGGCGAACAAAACACCTCTTTGCCCCAAGATGGGCTGTGTGTCTAAGCAGCACCATATGGTGAACACAGGGCCAAACCAGTGTTCATATCAACGCAAAAACACACATTCAGACACCCATTGGTGTTATGTCTCAAGACACCCTAAGTTTTGTTTCCTAGCTCAGAGAAGCTAGGGGGTCAAAAGTCTGGATCACTCCAGTTGTACGTGCAACGGCGCCAGCACTCGATGGAGATTTCCGAAGTTTTCCAAGGACCAGCCTTGGTCCTTGGAACTTTGGACTTCGGAAATATGGACCCAAGTAATGGAATCTCTGGTGGATTCCGAAGTTTTCTGAGGGTAGAGTTTCAGCCCTAGAAAATACCCATCAGTGCGCCACTCCAAGAGCAGGTTTTGAATATGGACAGGGCCTTAAAATCCAACGTGCAATATTAAACTCAACACAGAGAATGCAGGGTGGGTATAATATGGTCACAGCTGTCCAAACCAGTAAGCAGCTGTGCTGCCACATTCTGAACATGCTGCAAATGATGGAGAAGTACCGCTGGCAGCCTGTAGAAAAGAGAATTACAAAAATCAATCCTCATGATCACCAGGGAATGGGTTGCTGTGGCAAGGTCAGCTTGGGATAAATAAGGGTGCAGCTGAGCTTACGCAAATTGTGTAGCTGAATAAGGCATATCTGAACCACATCCGATGTCTGAGTTTTCATGGACAGAGCATGGTCAAAAATGATGCCCATGTTCTTTACCTGGCCCACAACCTCTGTCCACCCTCCATTCGCATGCAGGGACCTGTGAGAGGAAGGGCATCCACAGATCTAGAATCAAGCTTTGAGGAATGCCACATTTTAAGCCTCTTGAGGATGATGCATATCCATGCAACATCACCAGTTGACTCCACCCATCTAGGTATGACTGACTGAAACCACCAACCGGTAGCTCCCATCACACCAGCAGAGTCCCTCAGTCACTGAAGCAGCAACCCATGGTCAGTCGTATCAAATGCTACTGTGAGGTCCAGCATGACCAAAATGGACATCTGTCCTCCATAAAGTCCTCAGAATATCATTCATCACCCTGACAAGTGTGGTCTCCGCCCCCGTACGAAAGCTGGAACCCAGACTGGAATGTACCCAGACTCCAATGTTATTATTGGAGTCCAAATGCCTCTGCAGCCATACTGTCATGGCCTTCTCAATCACCTTCCCCTCAAAAAGGTAGGCTGGAGACTGTGAGATATTTGGCAAGGATTCCAAAATCAGGAGTTGGTTTCTTGAGGAGAGGACAAAACTCCACACGTTTAACGCTGGTCTGCCCCCTCCCCTCTATAAAGGAGGCGTTAACAATGTCCACCAATAAAATATTCTAGTGTCCCGGCACTTACCAGGATGGGCATGGATCAGAACTGCAGGTAGAGGGTGTCAACAATCCCAACAATGCACCGACCTCCTCGTCACCAGATTCGCCAACCATGTAGACGTCATTCAGAGACCCACAGGGGAGTTTCAAATCATTCCTGTGCATGAAGCCAGTGAGATCTATGGGGAGTTGGAAACACAGCAAGGCCTAACATTAAGCACCCACTAGATTGGGGCCAGAGAGGCTTACTCTTTACACAGGGTGGAGCAGGAACATATCACATTATACTGGTTTCTAGAGTCTGCATTGGCTTTCTGAGCACAATTCAAAAAGCTGGGTTTGAGCTATAAAGCCCTATGTATCTCGTAAAACGCCTCCTCCCTTATGTCCTATCAATCTATCGTGGCTTCTGAGGTCAGCTAGGGACGCTCTCTTGCATGTACCATCTGGCTAGGATGACCAAATTGGCCATACCTCCCCTTTAATACAGGATGCATTATGAAAAATGCACAGTACAGGGCTGCTTTGGTTCCAAATCACCGCTGCATTGGAATCAGTGCAGCCCTGCACCATGTATTTTTCATAACGCATCCTGTATTAAAAATGGAGGTATGTCCACCCTACATCAGCCTGTCACGTTTGCACAGCAAGGAAGCACAGAGAGGCGTTCTCATCTCAACGGCGACGCCCCAATTATGAAACTCCCTTTTCCTGGAGGTTCATCTCAGCCCGAACCTGCTCGGCTTCTGGAGGCAATGGAAGACTTTTTTATTTAGCCATGCATTTTGCAAGCAGGGATAGGATTTGGGGAGGTTTGGGATAGGGGAATTTAACTGGTTTTATGGGTTGTAACTGGCCGTGGACCCTTGGGAAAGGGCAAGTTAACAAGTATAAATTAATATTGTGGTCTGAGACTAAAAAAGTCACTCAGATCTTAGTAAAGCTGGAAAGTGAAATTTATAATAAAGAGGAATGGGATCTTATTCATTTTGTTACTTGCATTTCAGTAATAAAAAGAAGACTCCCTTTCGAATAATGCAGGAAACTGAAGCTGCTTTTAGATGAGCAGGTCACCATTGCGCAACCCGCTCACGCAATGTTTCAAAATCCCGCGATGCGGGATTCCACGAGACGCCGGGCAGGGATCAAGCGCATGAAAGGCAGTCGCACATTCTTTGCCAACCTCAAATTAAATACCTCAATTGTGAGCTATGTAATTCTCAGTTGGCAAAGAATGTGAGACCGCCTTTCATGTGCTTGATCCCTGCCCGGCGTCTCGTGTAATCCCACATGGCAGGATTTTGAAACTTTGCGCGAGCGGGTCGCGTGATGGCGACACGCTTGTCTAAAAGCGGCCTGAGACTCAGACCTACCTGTCACATATTCGCTGTCTTCCAGCTAGCAGGAAAGTGGGGCCACTTTAACACGAACTGCCAGACGCAGAGCGTTGAAGAACCCGTTTCCTGAAAAGCCCCATGGGGTGCATTTAGACGCACTGGAAGGAGCCGGCCACCATAGGAATCGCAGCTCATGATGTCTTTTTGAAGGTACATTTAGAAAGCTTCGATATCGCGGTTTCCCAAATGCACCTTCAAATAAGACCACACGGCCGCAATTCCTATGGCAGCCGGCTTCCACCCCGTGGGGCTTTTCAGGAAACGCATTCTTCAACGCTCTCATCCAGCTGCTCCTATAAATGCAGCCTAGAACTGGTGACCCAGGCAAGAAGTAAAAGGTGGGTCCTGGAAGGGAATAAGGAGAGGGATTAGCAAGGGAACAGAAAGGTCTCTCCTTGGGACCAGAGGCGGGGTAGGGTACGTTTAGAAGGGGCTCACTAGACCAGCTTGGCAGATGTCCTCGGAGGGAACCAGCAGAGCCAGAAGGAGGCAAAACTGTGGGCAACAAGATTGGATATTTTGCACTTGGAAGGAATTTACTTTGTACAAATAAGCCAGATCTCGGAATTAAAATCTCCATGGTGCAGGGTTTGAGGAAACTGAGTCACAAGTAGAGTTACAACCGCCAACCAGGCACCCAAAGATTCAGGCACCCCCAATTAATCTGGGGTGCCCAAACTGACCTTGCCCAGCTCGGGCACCATTGATGCTGAATGGGACCCAACAGGCTGCTCAAAACACACAGACTGGCCTTTGAGAGTGACCTGTCCCAGCTGGAACATGTCACTTTCAAAGGCTGTTCTCCCCTCCCCCCCCTGTGCATGCCTCACCTGAGAAGCACTGGGCGAGGGGAGCGCCAGGCAGCCTTTGAAAGTAACAGGCCCTAACTGGGACCACTGCAGAGCTGGGCTCCACAGTGCTCTCAGTCGCCCATTGTCTATTGCAAAAACGGCTTCCCGGCCACAATGCCAATTACTGTGCTGTGGCAGGGTTTGGGGGGGGCACAGTCCCAGCCCACCTTTGAAACTGACAAGCCCCGGCTGGAGCTCTGTGGAGCCGGATACTGCAGCGTTCTTGGCTGGTGTGTGTCAATTTCTCTGGGTAATGCTCACATTGTTGGGGCATCGGGCACCCGACCGGTCCTCAGAAAGCCCATTGGGTTCTTGAGGGGGTGCCCCTAAAGGTGGGCATTACCCCTGGGAACTAATGTTAGTGCCCATTGCTGCTCTTGTCACAAGCGAAGGGTTGAAGTGAATGCCTTTAGCAGACCCTAACGTTTAATTAACGTTGCACCACAATAACCAAAGCAGCATTAAAACAGCGACCGGAGTGAAATGCATAAAGTTAAGAAAGCGGTACCAACGGTGAAAAGAGAAATGACATATTCAAACTACCACTGTCTGTTGTAAAACTCCATTAGTATTTCTAATAAACAGCAATTGACTTAATGTACAGCTTCTCAATTTCATCTCCAGCATAGCTGAAATAAAAATTGCCATGGCTTCACCGGGAGAAATGGGAGGGTGGTCTTTTTTTTTTTTTTCTTTATTCCTCGAGCTACAATAAATCATGTTGCACAGATATCAGTTCTCAAACTAACCTTTGAATACGTGTGTAAGTGATGGTAAAACACTCTGTAGCTTGCATGGGGTTAATTAAGAGAGGCACCCTTGTGCTAAGTTACAGGGCAGAGCTCAATTAAGTTGGGAACTGAAATGGATAATTCCATTAAAATGGATTTATTCACTGTGTCTGCAGCTGACACGCGTCATGCCGAGGAATATTTTCAGCAAAAGTTTGCATTTTACCAGCTAAGCTTGCTTTCTTTATACCTCTTGCCCATTGACTGGCTGCTGTAAAGAGAGAAGCCATTGCTAAAGGCAACTGAGCCACGCTGAACTTGATCTAAGGCAGAAGCTACCAGACTTAAGTTGCACATAAGTCAGTCCCTGGCCTTGAACTCCGCACCCTCAGGGTTCTGAATGAGGGGGTCAGACCACTGGTGCCACTGCCTTGTTTTGCCTCCTGTATTAAATGATTAAATTTCCCCCCCCCCGAGTCCTCCGTGCTTTGTCCTGACCCTGCCCCGTCTCTTGCCGATCTCCATCCCATTCCCCCCCCCTGCCCCCCGCTTCCTGGTTGTCAGGATATAAGGCACACTAGTATCCGCAGGAAGCACACCCTTGTTTCTGGCTCCATCTTCTGCTCATGTTAAGAGAAGAAAACTTCCTCCTCTCTTGGAGGACACGGAACTGCATGATAATGCTGGGTTGAGGGCAGTAGGTGGAGAGCGCGAGGTGATGGAGGCCCTGTCTGGTCCAAATTTGTGGGGGGAGTTTCAGGAAGTGACGCCAGCTGAAGCGGTGGATGTCTTCGGGTCTGTGAGCCACCAGTTGTGAACTTGATCCTTGCCCGTCCTGGCTGGTGAACACCTCCAGGGAGACGTTGGGGACGGTGCTGCCGAGAGTCATTAACGCGTCCCTGTGGCAGGGGAAGCTGTCGCCTAGCCTTAAGGAGGCTGCGGTATGGCCCCTGCTGAGAAAACCATCATTGGATGTGGACGCACTCGCCAGCTACTGACCTGTCTCTAACCTTCCCTTTTTAGGGAAGGTTATTGAGTGGGTGGTGGTGATCCAGCTCCAGGCATATCTAGAGAGCATCGGTTTCCTGGACTCTTTTCAATTGGGGTTCCATCCCGGCTATGGCACTGACACAGCGCTGGTGGCTTTGGTCGACAATCTCCGCTGGGAGATGGATGCAGGATGTTCTACATTTCTTTTCCTGCTAGATCTCTCAGCCGCTTTTGATACCATGGACCATGGGCTGCTGTTGAGATGGCTGCGTGACCTGGGGGGTTGGACGGGACTGTTCTTGAATGGTTCCACTCATTCCTCTCAGGGAGAAGCCAGCGGGTGGTGTTGACAGCTGAAATATCTTGTCCCCACGTCTTGTCCTGCAGCATTCTTTAGGGTTCCATTCTGTCTCCACTATTATTTAATGTATATATGCAGCCCTTGGGGGGAGGTCATGAGGGGGTTCGGGGTGCATTGTCACCAATATGCTGATGATACTCAGCTGTACCTCTCTTTTTCAGCTGATCCAGACCCTGCCGTCTCGTTGCTATCCCAGTGTCTGGAGGCTGTGGCGGAGTAGATGCGGCAGAGCAGACTGAAGCTCAGCCCCGATAAGACAGAGGTGATTGTAGTGGGGAGAGTGAGGGAGGTGTCGGCCCCCTTGATTGGGCCAGTTCACCCTCCTGCAGCTCAGCAGGTTTGGTGTCTGGGAGTGATATTGGACTCAGATCTCTGCCTGGATCGACAGGTGGAGGTGGTGGTGAAGGCCGCCTTCCACCAGATATATCTAGTGCGGAGGCTGCATCTGTACTTCCCCGGCCCGGACCTGGCCTCCCTCATCCATGCCTTCGGCACCTCGAGGCTGGACTACTGTAATGCACTCTACGTGGGGCTGCCCTTGTTCCTGGTTCGGAGGCTGCAGCTAGTGCAGAATGCGGAGGCCCAGCTCCTGTCAGGGACGGGTCACTGGGATCACATAACACCTGTGCTCCGGACTCTGCATTGGCTGCCAATAGCATGCCGAGCCAGGTTCAAGGTATTGGTATTAATCTATAAGGCCCTTCATGGTCTGGGCCCCTCGTACCTCAGGGACCGTCTCGCCCTCCGCGCCGCAGAGCGGCTCCTTTGGTCTGCCAGGGGTGCCTTCTTGGAGGTCCCCCATGTTAAATGGGGGGTCACAATGGAGAGGGCATTCTCAGTGGCCAGGCCGCGTCTTTGGAATTCCCTTGCAGAGAAAGCTCGCCTGGCCCCAAGCCTTTTAACATTCCAGCGAATTTGCAAGACCTGGCTGTTTGCCCAGGCCTTTGGGGAGGGGGGGGTTTAGGGTTTTTAGCGCCACCCTACCCTTATTTTGATTTTTGATTTATTTGTCCTAACCCTGTTTTAAATTGTGTGTTGTTTATAAAGAATTGTTTTATTTAATTGTTTTTATTGGATTGTACATCACCCCGAGATGCCGTAGGCATATGGGGTGACTAAGAAATGTTTAAAATAAATAAATAAATAAATAAATATAAGAGAAGGCAACTTCCTCCTCTCTTGGAGGATACGGAACCACTCTGCCATCCTGTTGCTGTCCAGTCCACAGATGATACGACTTTGCCACAGCTGTCAGCCAACAGGTCTACCCTTTGGCTCAGTCTGTAGCCGTGTGGCAGTCTCCCTTGAAATTCTGACTCTCTCCTGCTCTGTATTTCAAGCCCCCCCTGTTCCACTCCGGAGCTTATTTCATCCCCGGCATGTTCACAAGACCAAGCGGCTCCACCACTGCAAATAATAACAGAGCAGGACCATTCATTTTTAACATGCACCAGCTCTGCAAAACTCACCTAGTTTGCAAGAGATTTTCTCTG
The DNA here is from genome assembly GCA_003113815.1 of Sphenodon punctatus. Taxonomy (NCBI): domain Eukaryota; kingdom Metazoa; phylum Chordata; class Lepidosauria; order Sphenodontia; family Sphenodontidae; genus Sphenodon; species Sphenodon punctatus. The sequence continues at coordinate 3,945,491 of QEPC01006384.1, forward strand.
AGTGGGGGAAACTTGGCCAAAATCAGAAATACCTCCTGGTTTTCTATCATACAAGTCAATCCCCTGAGGTGTTTGTGGTGTCAGGAAGAGCTGGCCGAAAACAGCATATGAGGGGATGGGGTTGACGTGCACAAAATCTCTATTAAAATTAAAAATCTAAATCTAGAATGCTCTGTTTTCTGTAGGATAGGATCTAAAGCATTTCTTTTCTTCCGTGAAAAAAAATGAACTATCACCAAATTTTTGACATTTCATGGGAAATAATTTTGTCCACATGTGAAAGAATTTGTTCTTTCCAGCCGATAAGTAAAAATCCATCCTGCAGCTGAAGTCTGACACTAGGATACTTCCTTTCTTTCACACAATGAATGTTTGATCATCTGTGGAATTCATTGTCATGGGATGTTGAGGGAAAAGAAAGCATCTTCCTCTTGCGGACATTTGCATCAATCCAACGTAACTAACGTTGCTCCCTTCATTACTATTCCTAGAAGCAATGTTTGAGCCTTGGGGTTGGTGAGGGAACCGAGGACTGCAATGAGGATGACAAACTATACGAGGAGAAGTTAAATCTGTGACTATAAAGTGCTGCGTATGACTAGCAGTGTTATAGAAATGATCCGTAGTAGTGGTAGAAGCAATGGGTACAAGCTGCAGAACCGGAGATTTAGACTCAACCTCAGAGTAAAATTCCTGACTGTCAGGCTGGTCATGAAATGATACGGGCCACCTAGAGAACTGGTGGCGTCTCCGTCATTGGAGGGTTTTCATGAGACATATGTCTAGGATAAAGCTGATAGTAGTAACCGCAGAAAGGGGTAGCCCTGTTAAATTTCCAGTACCCATAGAAAACCAAATTTTGCAGGTACATTTTGGTACCCAAACCGGTTTTTGATTGGATTCCTAAAATACTGACAACTGATATACCGAAATACAAATTTTGTTCCAGATTTCATTATTTTTTCAGGTGGGGGTGTAATTTGGGGGATTTGAAAAATCAGTAACCAAAATTTCAGTTTTTTGAGAACTTGAACAGTATTCGGATACTGATTTGGGTATCTTAAACACTACTCCAAAATGCCAGTATTGCCCCTGGGTACTAAATCAGGCTACCCAGTCAGGGATGATCTAGGTCCAAGCAGAGGAGGGACTTGATGACCCTTGCAGTGATCAAGGGTCTGGGATTCTTTGATCCTATCCTAAAGAAACAAGAAGACTTTCTGAAAGATGGCAGGAATTTCAGGGAAGGGAGCACCACTTTCATTTGGATGCTGGTGCATATGATCCCGGGGCAGGATACCAAGCCACACTAGGCCATGCTGGAAAATGAGTGCATCCTCCCCGTGGTAATTAATAGGGCATCACAGAGCTAAGCAAATGAAGACTGACGGCAATGCTACCTCCCTCCTAACCTGCGCCAGAGACAGCATTCGTTCTACAGCTAGCCCTTGTGTCTGTTGACAAGTTGCTTCTTCATTAATAAATAACTGCCCAGAACAATTATCCAGCGAGGAAGCAACCTGATTATTATTTTTACAGATTTATTTTTTTTATTTTTTTTACTTAGTTGCCTGTAAAAAGGCAGAACAATTAGCAGCTCAGGACACCTGAATGAATGCCGCTACCACAGCCATATGTAGATGCTGTTTGCTCAGAGGGCAATTTCCCCAAACTTCCCACAGACTGAATTTTTAGACAGTCTAAACAGCTGTTCTCATCATTCCCCCCTTCCACAACAGCTTTGTTTACTGGCTCCAACACACACACATGCACACAAACACACACAAACACACACCACGATTAAAGGCTGCTGCTTGCAAGCAGATGTGGAGCTCACTTCTGGTTCTGAGCCGGGCTAGCAGGTGTACAAGGGCTACCTTGAAATGCACTCAGGTCTGTCCCAGTTTTTTGCATCCCACTCAGTTCCACCAACGCACCTCGGTCCAGACTGACAGCGTCCCAAGCTGAGAAAAGGTAACTACATTCTGGAAAGGATGAACTAACATGAAAAATCCCATCTTGCTCTTTCCCAGTATCTTGTCTCAGGCTAATACTAGGGACTCTGGAAAAGCGAGATGATCTTGGAGGGATCTATGATATATGCACCTTCATTCACTCCAAATTTCTGGCATTCCCAGAGTGGAACCCCAAGTACAAAACTCCACCACCTAGACCATCTTGGCTAATGAGAGGGAGAGGGACCATTTCTTCCCTGTGTAATCCTTTATTGAAGCCAGTGACACTCAGACTGAACTTCTGTAATCCTAGGGGTGTGCATGTCGTTTTTGTTATTATAATAACGTTAATGAAAAATGTCATTTTCATTATCTTTATTGCAATAATGAAAACAACAAATAATAATAACGAAAATAGAAATTAAAACGACATTTTGTTTTTGAAATAAAGGGGAAAAACTGAAAAACATATTTCCAGCTATAGCATTTTTGTTTCTTATTCAATTATGATGAAAACTGGGGAGATTGTACCCCCAACAGAGGGAAATATGTGTACCACTTTCAAAATGATTAGACAAAGGAAACCGATTTTAGAAGCAATTGAATGTTGTGTTTTCAAGAAAAGCTCCATGCACATTCATGGGTACAACAACTTTATTATCCATCCAATTTGTATGAAACCTGTAAATATTATGTCCCTCCACAACCTTAACACTCCTGCCAATTTTCAGAAAGGTTGGATAAAGGGTAATGATGGTATGAGACATTCACTTGAAAATATATTTCCAGCTGTAACATTTGTATATTCCATTCTGTTTACAAGACAGTAGGCAGGAATGTATCACATACCTTCCCTGTCATCCCTGCCAAACTACAGGACAATTTGATAAAGGGACCCAATTTATAAGTAATTGAAGTTGTCCCCTTGAATACCATGATTCAGATGAATAGCATCACATGCAGTGCCAATCAAAGGCAGGCACTTGGCATGGCAGGGGGAGGGAGACTGTAGGAGGGAGGATGTGGAGCAACCCAAAAGAGTGACAGATACATTCACTGGCCAATTTCTGCATGCCTCCAGCTTTCCAGGACCAGCTGGTAGTGGCTTTGAGGCAGGCTTAGGGGGTGGCCCTCAGGCGGGCATAGAAGGGACATAACTGGGACTTTGAGGATAGCATTCCCCAAAATCAGGAGACATAGTTTACACATCCAGGGTGGCCAGTTATCATCACAATCACATCCTGTAGCACTGTGACAGAGGACATAAGAGAATCTCTATTAGCTCTTTCCTAAACAGATGCTTCCGACTTGCCAGTAACAAGTGGGGGAGAGATGTTGGGATGATCACAGCACAGAATGAGGATATTTGATTGACATTTCTGCTGGCCAATTGACATCACAAACCGTCTTATACCACAGTGACACATAAGAGAATCCCTGGCATAGGCTCCTTCTCTGCATATGCTTTGCAGGCATATAACATCTGGACAGGTTATCACATCTTTATGATATTTAGCAACGATGATCACAAATGTGAAATATACATCCATGCAAACGTTCATGTACACTGGTTCAACTACAAAGATTGTACAGTCAGAATTACATATGCAAGTTAATTGCTCATACTACCAGGGCCCTTTATCCAATTGACCTAAAAGTTGGTAGAGATAGTAAATATGGGAAGGGGTATAAATCTGCTTAATTTCATCTACATTAAATGTGAGGCAAAGAAGTTACAGCTAAGAATGTATATGAAGATTTTTGCAAAATAATATAATTCAACTGCTTATAAAATTGGATTACTTTATCCAATCTTTTTGGACTTTGATACACATAGTGCCTTCCATTTTAGATACAATCCCTCTATGTTCCAGCCAAATATAATGAAAATCAAAAACATTACAGCTGAAAATGTCTTTTCTATTGAAACCAATGGAAAACAAAAATGAAAGCAAAAACAAAAAATGACAATTTGATATTTATGAAAAAGAAAATGACATATTTAAATAATGAAAACAAAAAAATGAAAACAAAAATGACATGGGCCCCTGATGCACACCTCCGTTATTGAAGCCAGTGATACTATTGACCTTCTCAATATCCTGTGGCAATGGGTTCCACAGGCTAGTCATGAATAATATGAAATCATAATTATTTGTATCAGCTTTGAACCTTCTGATGGCTACCTTGAACCAATGCCTCCTTGTTCTTCCATTGTGGAAAGGGTAAATTTACCTGCTAGACCGCCTCACACCCCTGGGCTCTGGATCAGCCCCTGCGGTCAACCAGGGGCACCTTTCTTGAAGTTCCCCTGGTGTCCTGGCCAGGGAGTGGAATATGGAGAGGGCGTTCTTGGTGGCGGCACCAAGGTTGTGGAACTCCCTCCCAGTGGAGGCACAACTGGCCCCAGATTTCTCCTCTTTTAGACGATCTTGTAAGACCTGGCTGTTCCATCCACCTTTTGGTGAGTGAGACGGGTTGGGTGAGATGGTTTTGAGAGGTCAGGTGAGTGGGGTTTTGTTTTATGTTTATATTTTTATGGCTTCCCCCTTGAAGTCATTTTATATTTGTATTTTATATGCTTTATATTTTTGTTTTAAATTGTAAGTGGCCCTGAGCTGCTTTGCAGAAGGGGCGGGGTATAACATTGTGAAATAAATAAATAAATAAATAAATAAATAAGAGTTCTCTATTTTCTTTTTCTGTACTGTTCGTTATTCTGTAGCCTGCTCTTCCCTCTCTGCTTCTCTTTTCTACGGCAACACATCCTGGTTAGAGCTGAAATGGGACCTGCAAAAACAGGTATGCCCATCGAATTCACAGTACCTGATTCAACTTGAAAATTTCAGGTACTTTTGGGTACCCAAAATACTGAATCACTGAAATACCAAAATATCATTTTTGTCCTGATTTTTTACTTCCAGTACCGCTTTTCAGAAAATTTTCTGTGTGTGTGTGTGTGCATGTGTGTGTGTTTGTTTGTTTGTTTGTGTTTTCAGGTAATTTGGAGTACTTGAAAGCTGAAAATCCAATTTTTTGTTTGTTTTGGGTACCCAGACAGTATTCTGGTGCCGATTTTGATACCCAAAACAGTACCTGAAAATTGTAACCTCACCGTCAGGATGTGCCTAAACGTCTCGGAAGGTTGGGAGTAGTGCTGAAGGTTTGTCTTTCCACAGATTCCATTTTTTTTTGAGTCATCCATTCTAATCCAAATCCATCAGTACATCTTTGGCTCCTCTTTCCCTGCCATTTTGTGCATGTTCTGGGGCAACAAGACCTTCTATGTATGCACAGAAGGTCTTTCCTTTCATTGTGGCACCACATGTAGGGTAGTCCCCTGCAATGAAGATAGAGACCTTCTGCACATGGACAGAAGGTCTTTTGCTACCCTGCGCATGTTTAAAATGGTGCTACTTGGGGCGGGGGAGGGAGGAGCTGAAGCATCAGGCTCCAACAGCCCTTTTCCTCCTCCCCCAAACGAGAACAGATTGGCGAAGATTTGACACAGTGCTTTTGTCATGCTGGCTCTCCATCATAATTTCCATTGGGATGTGTGAACCTTCGAACCAAACTTGAATTCGAACCAACTGTTTGGTCGAATCCGAACCAGTTCGGAAGGCCAAAGAAACCCGGTTTTGAATGTATGAACTCGGTTCGGAAGTTCAGAATTCGATCGAACTCAAATAGTTTGGTCAACTGAACTGAGCTTTCAAACCGAACTCGATGTTCAAACTGAACTGAACCGAATTTCCAAACTTGGTTCTGTTCGCACATCCCTAATTTCCATCTCCGCAGAGCTGATTCAATTCAGCTGCAATCAAAAGTTAGGAGTGACTGATAGGGAATCAGTCCATAATTCCCCTGCACCTTCTCCTACAGTTAACCATCTGATACTGGCCAGAGGGGGGCAAGATAGTATAATAGGCAAGACAGACCATTGTTCTGACACCATAACACAGAGTTACTGGGGTCTCCAGAGCACTTCCACCCAGACTTGCATCTGTCCTCTCCCGATGGCTCTGCTGCTGCATCTCTCAATCGTGACCTTCAGCAATCCCTAGATTCGTTGTTCCATGAACTTTCAGGCAACTGTATGCTGAAATGCATGGTGATTTGTAGCCACAGTAAAATCTTCCAAGGCTAGAATGAGCCCCACCATTCTTGTTTGACCAAACCCAACCTTTGAGCTTGAATCCAACACAGTGAAATTAAAGGCTATCGTGCAAATGCCAATGCCAACCCTAAGAGAGGTGCCAAGAAACTTTACAAGTACCACTGGGGGGAATCCCTGGAAATGTAATCAGCAAGTTTGCTTCTTGCTGTCCCAAGGTCAATTGCTCCAGAAGAGCCAGTTCAGGGAACCGGGACTTACATCCTTGTTGCTTGTGTTTAATTCTCACCAGTTCATTAAACCCTGACCTTCCGAACACTCGTTGGCTCTTGCCGGTGTCCAGAAATGGAGACCATTATATTTTAAAAGCTGTTAAACTGTCCAATGATATTTTAGCTTCTGTTTTTATATTTGATAGCAAAACATCAATCACCACCAGAAACCTGAGAGAGAGGAAAAGGCAGAGGATAATATGAAGAGAAAGAGTCTGGTAGAAAGGGACTAAATTCCATTTTATGTGAGCTGCAAAAAGGTCAGGCAAGTTTCCATGCAATTATCTCATTGTGTTTATTGATAAATCATTGGAGGTTTCATATCTGTCAGTGTTTGACTTGAGACAAACAGATATTTAATTAAATGCCACAAAAGGAACAGGCAGGATAAATGTGTTAGACATAAATTCCTAGGACTTAGCCTGTCTCTACGGCAAGCACCAGCTTGGATCAAATTGTCCCCAAAGGATCACCAGTGTGGCTGTTTGGACAACCGATTCCGCCTTCTCGCAAATCCGGCTGAGCGGGCAGGGAGGGACAAGTGTGCCAACGTCCGGGCTCAACGTTTTACAGGGAAGGTTCACAGAACAAGGCATTCATTTAGTAGAGTTTGAAATCAACACTATTTTTAGGTAATGACCAACTAGGTATGTCTGAATGAGACATGTCAAGAAGTTATTATACAAAAACATAATAGATTACCAAATTTCAATTTCAGAAATGGGGGCTATGAAATTTCTAGTGAATTCTTTCTTTTTTAATGGTTACATTTTGAATTTGTGGTGACTCATAGAGGTGTGCACCAGGAGCCCATGTCATTTTCATTATTTAAATCTGTCATTTTTGTTTTCATAAATATCGAATTGTCTTTTTTGTCTTCGCTTTCTTTTTCCATTGGTTTCAATGGAAAACACATTTTGGGCTGTAACTTTTTTGTTTTTCATTATATGTGAATGTATCTTGGAAGGATTATACCTCCAATAGAAAAAATTAAGTGTACAAAATTACAAAATGATTGTATAAAGGAATCCAAGTTTATGAGCAGTTGAATTATATTATTTTGCAAAAATCTTCATATACTTTCTTAGATGTAACTTCTTTGTCTCATTATGTATATGAAACTGGGCACATTTATACCCCTTCCTATATATGCTATCTATGGCACCTATCAGAAGGATTAGATAAAGGGTCCTGGTGGTATAAGTAATTAACTTATAAATATATTTCTGACTGTAACATCTTTGTAGTCCAACCAGTGTACATGAGATTTGGCAGGAATCTATATCACAGTTTCACTATCATCCTTCCCAAATATCAGAAAGATGTGATAAAGGGTCCCAATTATATATGCCTGCACAGCATATGCAGAGAAGGAGCCTATGCCAGGGATTCTCTTATGTGTCACTGTGGTATAAGATCGATTTGTGATGCCAATTGGCCAGCAGAAATGTCAACCAAATAGCCTCATTCTGTGCTGTGACCATCCCAACATCTCTCCCCGCACTTATTACTGGGAAGTCAGAAGCATCTGTTTAGGAAAGAGCCAATAGAGATTCTCTTATGTCCTCTATCACAGTGCTGCAGGATGTGATTGTGATGATAA
>QEPC01006384.1:3953664-3973791 GCA_003113815.1 Sphenodon punctatus
GGGGTCCGTTTGACCACGCTTCCCGGGACCTTCCCCCGGCTAGCCCGGGAAGCGTGGTTCAAACGAACCCCATGTGCCGATTGACCGTGGCCAACATCTGGCGCGCCGCAAACAGACGTGCGGGACACGGTGACCACAGGTGGGTATTCACCGTGGTTCACCGTGTCAACGTCACGTCTGAAAATACCCAACATCTCTCCCTCACTTGTTACTGGGAAGTTAGGAGCATCTGTTTAGGAAAGAGTCATAGAGATTCTCTTATATCCGCTGTCACAGTGCTGCAGGATGTGATTGTGATAATAATTGGCCAGTCTGGATGTGTAAACTATGTATCCTGATTGCTGGGATGCTATCCCCAAAGTCCCAGTTATATCCCTTCTATGCCCGCCTCAGGGCCGCCCCCTATGCCCACCTCCAAGCCACTACCGATTGGTCCTGTAAAGCTGGAAGCATGCAGTAATTGGCAAGTGAATGTGTCTGTCAGTCTTTTGGGTTGCTCCCCATCCTCCCTCCTACATCCTCCCTCCCCCTGCCATGCCAGGTGCCTGCCTCTGACTGGCACTGCATGTGCTGCTATTTATCTGAATAATGGTCTTCAAGGGGACAACATAAATTGCTTATAATATTGGGTCCCTGTATTAAATTGATCTATAGTTTTGCAGAGATCTATAGTTTTGCAGAAATGTATATGATACATTTCTGCCAAATATCCTGTAAACAGAATGGAATATACAAATGGTAGATCTGGAAATATATTTTAAAGATAATGTCTTATACCATCAGGACCCTTTATCCAATCTTTTTGAAAATTGGCATAAGTGTTAAGCTTGTGGAGGGACATATTATTCACAGGTTTCATGCAAATTTGATGGATGATAAAGAAGATGTAGCCAATCCATGAATGAGTATGGACCTTTTCCTAAAATCACAACCTTCAATTGTTTCTAAAATAGGTTTCCTTTATCTAATCTTTTTGAAACTTGCTATACATAGTTTCTTTCATTGGGGGAACAAGCCTCCCAAGTTTCATCAGAATTGAATAAGAAACAAAAAAGATATAGCCAGAAATACATTTGTCAGGTTTTTCCCTTTAGTTCAAAAACAAAATGTCTTTTTTGTTTCTATTTTCATTATTATTATTTGTCATTTTCATTATTGCAATAATAACAAAAATGATAATTTTCATTATTTTTATTATAATAACAAAAATGACATGCACACCCCTAGTGATTTATTCTTCTGATTCAGTTTTGTTCAGGATAGCCTGAGGAATAAAGTGTTATTCTACCATCTGTAAAGTGGGAATAATAATGACCTTCCTCACAGGGTTGTCATGAACATGAACTAGATAACAATTGTAAACCATTTTGAACACCAAAAGTGCTATCGAAAAAAGATAATCGTTAATCATTAATAATTCTGAGCAAACAAGACATTGCCCACCAATACCTGAACAAAACCAATGATCTTTCCATATGTTCTAAATTCTCCCTCACCATATGCTATGGTTAGCTGGTAACTAGGGATGGAACTCCTGAACCAATTTTGGTTTTGTTGTTTTCTATTTCAGTTCTCCGAGAATTTCAGTTCTTATTTCAGTTCGGTTTGGGGTTTTTGCATTGATTTTTTTTTTTGGCATCAGGGGAAAGAAAGAAAAAATCACCAGAAAAAAACAAAAACAAAACAACAACAAAAATTTTGGATAGAACCAAAACCACTATTATTTGATCATTTTGGTTCTACCCAAAACCGAAATTCCCATCCCTACTGGTAACTACATTCTCTGTCACCATACAAAGGACAAGAAATCTGTCTGAGCCAGAGCACACCAATCAGATGAGTCTGAGTCGAAGGAAAGTTATTTCAGTTCAATGAACTAAAGACTGAAACAGATAAATCCGTCTCTCACCGGGAGAGGAGAGCGCCTGTCCAAATTCATTACAGGCAAGTATCGGTGTGGAGTCCCCTCTAGGGTTACATCTCCGCTCAGCATCAAGGTAGACGCACGATCCATTGGGATCTCATTCCTCTCTACATGAACAGCAGGCAGGATTATCCTGAACCCACCCAACACAGCTCCATTTTGCTGACCAACAGAGTCAGCATTTTACTGTGTCAGAGACACCCAAATTCAGAAGAATCCAAGGGTCAGCATGGCGCTACAATATGTGTTCATGCACAAGAAATATTTTTATGGGATGAGCCTGCAAAGACTTATGCTCTATAGTTCCCATTGTTGTGGTGGTTATGTTTTATTTGTTCAGCAGATTCAAACAGAGGCAGGCAGGCAGGCAGGCCTTCTATTTTCCAACTTTTGGGTGTTTTGTAAAGAGTATGGACCACACAAGAGGAAAAGTCAGGACATGAGGAGGATACAGACTCCAAGAGAAGGATGTTCTAAAAATAACCTTGGAATGATTTATTACTTAATGCTGTTGGGGGAACAGCCTCTCTCTCTCCAAGTGGAGCAAGCTCTCTGATGCTGCTCCCTTCATTTGCATAGGTAATGGCCAGATTATTAACAGCTCATTAGAAAAGCTGAGGACTTAGGACCATGTGTTGACAAAAGAAAGAGAGGAAAAAAACAACCACCCTGGATCATTGGACTGGAAGAGATGGAATTTCTTGCCTGTCAGTTACTGGGAAACCTGCTACCAGATTCAAAACTACAGGTTAAAAAAGCAATCAGAGTGAATGAGAGCACTGGAAGAAATAATCGAGAGTGATTAGGTGAATGCGAGCCATAATCATACTATGGCACTTACTGCAACCTCACCGCGCCTATAATTGGAGGACTATCCACTGATTGCAGGAAGGGGAAGGCAACAGGGGCAGAGAGACATAGTGGCTCAATGTGCAGGAAAAGAAGAACAAGGAAAGTTCAAATGGGGGGTGGGTTGAAAAAAAGGTTAGAAAAATAAAATAAAAAATATTTCCATTGCAGTCAATGAAAACAAAAATACCAGATAGATTTTGTGGGGAGGGGGAAAATCATGCATTATTTTTTTTTAAAAAAAATCTAACTCTAATCAGGAATCAGTTTGGGTAATTGTTCCCTTTAAGGCTGAACGGGTAGGGCTGAAACTCATTTTCAAGCTCCTTTAGAATCTCAACAAGAATGGGATTCTCGCCGAGATTCTCTGCCTCAAGACTCTTGAATGGTCCCCCAAAACAGTCTGCGCATGCGAAACATGGCTACGGGAGGGGGCAGGGGGAGCTCATCGGCCATTTTGCACATGCAGAGAGTGTTTTAGGATTTTCAAGAATCTCGTAGGGATGGGCGAACAGAACCGAGTTTGGAAATTCAGTTCGGTTCAGTTCAGAAATTTGGTTCAGAAGTTCAGTTCGGTTGACCCAACTGGTCGAGTTTGGTCCGAATTCCGAACTTCCAAACCGCGTTCACCCATCCCTAAAATCTCGTGAGGTTCTTGAAAAACCTGTCAAGTTCTCATGAGATTTTATGAAGGCGGGCAGGAGCAAAAACTTGCCTGTTCTCACGAGAATGTAGCCTTATTCTCATTTCTGCCCTAGAAAGGGGGAATATGCCCTTAAAATCTGGACATTGCTTGATTTCCAGTTGAACAGCACTTCAATGTTTCCTCAACTAGAGCTTGAAGTGAGTTAGTACCAACAAAACTAGGTATCGTCATTGAATTTCCGGTACTTAAAATGACCTACAACTTTTGGATAGTAATCTGTACCCGACTAGTGCCCAGTTTGAGTACCTGATGTCTTTGAATGTCAATTCAGGTCCCCGAATATCGAGTTCCGGTACCAATCTTTCAGTTTTCCATCTTGATTTAACAGTCAGTAACCAGAATCTCAGTAAATTCACTAAATTGGTGCCAGAAATTGCTGATATTTTGGGTATCCTTCAGGTACCCAATCAGTGATCAGGTAGCCCAATGAACACTGACACGGTACTTGGAAATGTATGTATTATTTGCGGGTACCAAATGAGGTAAACATGTCAGCTTTTGCTTGAACACAAACAACATTGAGGTAAATAGAAAAAAACACCTACTTTCAGTCCAAGCAATTAGCAACTCTTGGGTCTTTGGGTGATTTCAGACGTTACGAGATCACAGTCAACCACGCTCAATTCCGCATGGTGGCTGTGATCGCGTAACGTCTGTTTGGGGAAATGGATGTTTCCCCCCAGATGTTACCACGGCGTGGAATTACATTCGCCACGTGAGCGGCCGAAGCGGCGGGACCGGAGGCCGCCTCGTGTTGAATGCAATTCCATGCCGGGGTGAACCCCGGCGTCTCATCTGGTTGGGCGCCACGGCCCGGGATCACCGGCGGGATCCTGGGCCGTGGTGAATCCAGCCCGACGCGGCGGCCTCATTGGCCCCGCCACCCGCCCGTCTCCCCGGAGGGCGGGCAGCGGGGAGCATGGAGGGGGTTGTGCCACGTGGGCCTGCCCCCTCCCAAATTCCCCGCTGGGATCCCCCAGCACGTCTGTTACAGCGTGACGAGGTCATCCCGGCAGGGAATTCAAAATTCATTTCATGACGGGGCGAATTCGCCCCGTGACGTCTGAAATCACCCTTTGTGTAGCTAGATTTAACAGTCAGAGTTACAAATATTAAAAAGGCCATTTTTAGGTTTATGTGCACCACCATGCACTTCGTGGGGCGAGGGGGAAGCTTCACATTGTGGTGGATGGGTGTGCAGTCAGTGTTTTCCCACACATCGCCCATTCATGCCCACGCATGGAGCAACCTGGAAAACCTGGGTTGCTCCATGAAGGGACATGGATAGGGAGCCCGTGGGTCGCTGGAGTGTGCCCCCACCCATAATGCCTTCAGACGAGCACTCGGGTTCATGGAGGACCTCCGTAGGTGCATCCCATCTAAAAATGGCCAAAGTTATAAACAAGAGTTGTAAGGAATTACAAATAGAACCAAGGATGGGTTATGGGTTAGAAGCCGCCCTGGGGCACCATGATCTACTATCATACTAAATGGGTTCTGGCAGTGTGGCAAAGTGTTACCCGAGGTGTGAGTTGTGGCAGGATTAGTTCCCTAGTTTGCAAGTGCTAGGCTACCTGCATGCATTTCCAACAGAGGCTCAATGGCTGCTTGAACACGGTTTGTTTTCTTGTATATTTCAATCTAAAGCCCGTCCTTTCCCCAAAGGCTCAGGGTGGGTAACAATTTATATTTTTTAAAAATATATTTGGGTTTTAAATCAGATTTATTTTATCCGTCTATAAACCCCCCCCCCCATTTAAAAATAGCACCCCTGGCCAAATAAATAAAATGCTCAGACTCGGGCTATGGTGATTCACCTCCAGTGGAAGGAAGCTGAAGGGCAGTGAAGAAGCCACTAAGAACACCGTTCTGCACACGCTTGCCGTACGGGCTTGGTGCAGTGATGGAACTTGCAGGGGGGCACCCAAAGCTGAACTGAGAACGTAAGGGAACCAGTGACAGATATGCCATGACCAAACTGGTTAGGGCTTTATAATCTTGCCCGGAATGCTACTGGGACTCATTAGGTTTTTATAAGCACCGAGATCCTCATGAGAGGGAAAGTACTAGATACAAAAATGGAGCTGAAACGGGTATTTATTTTAGTTCCCACAGATTATACCCACATTTTTGGGTACCTCATCGGGTACCAGGGTACTGATCAGGGTACTCAGAAACCTGAAAAGTCAGTAACTTCAGATATCTTTTTTTCTTTCTTTCCCCCAATTACCGATTGGTATATCAAGTTAGAAAGCTGAAAAATTGAGATGGAAATTTTAAAAAATGGAACCAGAAGTTGAATTTCCAGGACGGAAAATTGCTAAATAGGTGTTGGAATTCGAAATATCAGTACAGAAGTCAAAAGGTTGACACCAGAAGTTGATATTTCAGGACCGGAAGACAGTATTGCAAGAATCGAGAAATTGCATCAGTATCAGGAAATGGTCAGGAAATCAATCCTGGTTACCAACATGGTGAAATTTCTCACAAGCAGCAATTTAGCTTCTTGTTTCAAGCCCTAGTCCACCTGGTTTAGTTAAAATTCAGTCACAGGTGCCAATTTTAGGGGGGCGGGATGTGAAAGGGTTTATTCTTTCCTCCTTTTACATGGAAGAAAGTTTTCAACTTGGTTACACACAAGGAAAAGAAAATGAGCAAAAAGAAATCATCCATTAACTCAAACCATAGTTCTTTGTGACCAGAGTGGAAGAGTCTTGAGTCACTCCAATTGCTTTACAGGCCCTCTGCCAGTGAACTCGATGATTTCTACAACAAAATTCCTGGCGAGGGAGCTCTCTGGGCTGCTAGATAGAACTCTAAGTGAGCTCCTTAACAACCGTTGAGCCTGCCGTAACGTTTCTGCCACAACGGAATCCTAGTCAACGTCGTCACAGTACTACGGTAATAAAACTGACAACTAATAATGATGACAACTCTCCAGTTCTAGAGGGGTGACTCTATAGTTAGGAGTGCATGATAAAATGGACTTAAAATGGGGTACAAATCTCTGCTTTTCTCTAAAAACAGGTGGCCTCTTAGTGTGAAATGCCACACTGGGTTAGGTTTTCAAGTTCAGGGAGGGCGGCAGTGATGCGCACTGGAGCCTTTCCTAGCCGGTACAGAAGTCTTATTTTCTGGCTTCTTTCCAGCCCCATCAGTCCTTCACTTTCGTAAGTGCTATATAAATTACCCCTACAATTTAAAGAAAAGAGAAAAAATAATAAGTTGAATATGATCCAATCTTCTCCAGCAGATGCCTTTGTCAGGAGGAGAAAGCTCTGGAGTCCTCTGATGAACAAAAAAATAAAATAAAAAAGATGGATAAAATATAAATTAAAAAAGAAGAATAGAGCTGGTTTCAATCAATAACCCTTGAATTATTGACTGCTCTTACCATTACATTCCTGAACCTCTCTAATCTTGTAGGGGAATTCTATGAAGAGCACATCTATAGGAGATAAGATGTCCATTGTCAAAAGACATAATTCATTCCAGTCCAAAACTGATAGGTATATTTCCCCCTTGAGTAATCTGGGGTCATTGCAGAAAACATGACATCATTATAGCCAAGCCATATTAAATATGATCAAAGGGGCCATCATGAATGCCTGCAGAACTTTCATTAATACAGACAAGAGAGGGACCTTTTTTGAGTGGGACTTTTTCTCTCCCTTCTTGTCAACTAAAGTTTAGACCTCTTTCTCTCTGTCAAACATTCTTGTGGCATGGAAAAAAAATTGTTGGGGTGGGAACCAATTTATCTAAAATGACTGACATCCATACAATTACAGCTTTTGTATTAATTTATTTCCTAGGCAAAAGGTTGGTTTGACAGCCCAGAAGATTGTAGTTGGTCTGTAATATTCTGAATAAGCACAGCCTGAGGATACAATTCTCCACCTTGCCTTGTTAAAATGCGTGAAAGACACATGGAAGAAGAGTGTTCACACACCTCCTTGTGCATGGTCCATTCAGACATTGGTAGGGATGGGAATTTCGGATTCAGTTAGAACCGAATCGATCCAAAAATCCAATTCGGTTCTCTTGAAATTTCAGTTCTTGATTCTATTTTTTGCATTGCTTTCTTTTCCAATACAAAAAACTAGAATCCAAACCAAATCGAGAACCAAAATTCTTGGAGAACTGAATAAAAAAAAGAATTAAAATTTTGCCCCGGAGTCCCATCCCCGGAACATTGTTCTGCGGAGACTGTCAGCTATGAGAGCAGGGATGTGGATGGGTCTTGTTTCATTAGAAGAGGACACCTGTCCCTTGAGAAGTAATCTGGAGGCCAATCGATGGTCCTCAGATGATACAACGTTCAGTCACTGATGTCTTAGAGCCTAGGCCATACAATGAAGGACTCTGGATCTTATTTTCAACAGTGGATTGTGATTTTGTATGAGGGTGTTCGTTGGAGTTTGGATAAAACACACATAAACAGTTCTTTCCAGCTCCCGAAATCAAAGCACAAATACAGCCCTGCAGTTTTTGGTTCTGGTTGCAGAGAGGACTGTTTTTCTCCCTAAGTCTGAAGTGTGCTTTGAGCCTCCCCATTTCCACTTCTAATTCAGTGCTTTTGATTTTTGATCTAGCAGGTTGAGCATCTTTGAAGTTTCGTGGTATGTTGTGCTGGCCAGGGAGGAGTTTAGCTCCAACAACAGGGATCTGTAGGAGTGGATTGTGTTAAGATTTACGTATGCTTTTGATCTTTGAGTGCTCTGTGGTTCAGAGGCCTGGCTTGCTTCCACAAAAGCAGCTTCAGCAGGCCAAATTGCACCCCAGGAAGCTTACGTTGAGTGAATGACACTATTGAGAGGGAATCCCAGCCTGGGATGTGCTCTGTAGCTGGCTAATACAAGGGTCCTTTGCTGTTTAGGGACACCACTTGCATACACGTGTATACACATACACACACACACACACACACACACACACTAGGGATGGGTGAACAGATCGCGCTTCAGGTTCGGTCGTTGGGTTCGGTTGCGTTTGATTCATCCGCTCGGTTCGTCCGTTCGGTTCGACTGCATTCGGTTCGTCAGTTTGGTTAGTTCGCCGGGTTCAGGTTCGGCCGTTCGGTTCGGCCGTTCGGTTCGGGTTCGGCTGTTCAGGAAATGTTTTGTATATAGGTGTTTTTGTTGTTTTTTATATGGTTTTTATTTGGTTTTATATGGTTTTCTTTTGTTTTTCATTTTTTTTTGTTTTTATATGGGTTTTTTTATTTAATTTTTTTATCTAATATTATATATATCTACACTAAATCTAACTGCTATTAACTATTCTAAATGCTATTAACTAAATGGATTATCTAATAAGTACACAGGCCTACTCCTACAAACACTAAAACTAAATCACTAACACTATCTCTATCACTAAGCTAACTCCTACAACTGTCTACTGTCCAAAACTGAAATGAAACTTAAAGCAATCTAATAATCCTACTTAACACCTGCTGTTCAGGAACAGTGACTAGCTCAGAAGGTGTTGGGAAGGGGGGAGGCAGATAGTTTCATTTCTTGCAAGCCTCTCCACCCCTGGTGCCTGGAAGTCTGCTCCTCAGTGACTAGTACTACCCCTCCCTGTCACATTTGACCTTACAGTGAACCTTTTTTTGCCACCCGAACTCACCCGAACGCGATCCGAACTGACCAAAATGTTTGGCCATTTCGCCATTTGGTGTTCAGTTCTGTTCGGTATGTTTGCGTTCATGTTTGTGTTCGCATTCACGTTCGCGTTCGGTAGTCCAAACAGGCTGAGTTCGGGCCAAACACCGAACTTCTGAACCACGTTCGCCCATCCCTAACACACACACACACACACTCACTCACACGTTACATCCCCCCACCCCCCATGCCTGCTTCCATCCCAATCAACCATAGGAGTGACCATATTTTTCTCCTTTAAAAAGATCCCAAAATGTTGAGATACAAAACACAAAACCCACAAAAAGTGGCACTGAAACCAGAAATAAAGCCCCATCCCCCCTCTTGCACATCCCTAGTTTTGTGCCTCCATATTTACCTAGCATTTGATGCCTAGTGGGGGTTTCAAGACTATAGTGAGTTATCCAAAATCATTATACGCTTTTAAAAAAATCTTAGCACCCCATGCCTGCCCTCAATCCTGTGTATATCTGGTACCTCACGTAAAATTACTGAGGTTCACCAGTTGTTTGGGATGGGGGGATGGTGATGTATTTTGGGGAGGGGAGGGGGGACGGTGGATTGTGTTGAATTTCTAGGCCAAAATATTCAAACTGGGGCACAAACTGATCTAAAAAGCATTAGGGGTGGTCTTATGGATGAAATTATGGATACAAATCTATTTTGGATACATATCTGTAATTTCAAGATTTAAATGCAGATCTATGGGTGATTTCAAACGTTACGGGCGCCCAATTCACCACAGTGGATTCCCAGCAGTGGCAAACCAGCTAACTACCCCACCCCCCCACCCCCCCGTGAGCAAGAGAGGCCCCAAACATACGTGATGGGAGTGGGACCACAGCAGGGAATCGGACCGGCAGACCACGGCCTGGGGCAGCACAACAGACGTTATGCCGATCCCGGGCTGTGGTGAAAGCACCTGGAAGCCCCCGGGGCGGCTCGTCCCGGCTGCTGCTGCTGCTGTTGCTGCTGTCCCTCCACCATCTCCATGTGCAGTACGACCACCACCTCCTCCATCTGTGCCTCCTCCTCCACCTCCTCCTCCTCCTCCTCCTGCCTTGCTCTCTCGCCCTCTGCTCTCCTCTCCCTTCCACCTCACTCCATCCCGCCATGTCCCCCTGCTGCTGGGTGCCCTTTAAATCTCCCTCCCCGGCCTGTGTTGTTGCTCGTTGCCTGGCAGCAACACTGCATACTTTGTCCCTGGCTGGGAATCATGTTGCTTGATTCCGGGCGGTGGTTGCCGTTCAGTCGTTACTTTTTTTTGTTTCCTGGTGGGAATCGCTTTGACCATGCTTTCGGAGGTGGTCCAGGTCGGAGATCCGGAAGCATGGTTATTTTTGACCCCTGGTAGGGATTGACTCTGGTGAACATCTGGCACCCACGAAACAGACGTTCAGGGCACTTTGGCCCCGCCGCGGGATTGACCGTGGTTGACTGTGATCTCGTAATGTATGAAAATACCCTTTGTTACAGATCCATATTTAATTCATTAAAAAAATAAATAAATTAATTGTGCATCTGCAAAATGACTGCTGGACCATTCTTTGTATGCATTCTCTTTTGCAAAATGGCGGTGACTGCTGGAAATGCGACTGTTCAAAATAGTCATTTCAATTTTTCAGAAAACCTTTGCAAAATCAGAACAGCTGCCAGGATTTTGATTGGAATTCTGATCAAAACAAAGGGGGAAATTGATTGGTCTGACTGGAATTTCATCTGATCCAAAATCCAGTTGGACTCATGCAACCGTCCAGTTCCATCAAAAATGGAAACTGTGCAGAATTCTGATTTCAGTCTAGTCTACTACTGTGATGAAGACAATAGAATAACATGTCTAGAGAAGAACAGCTCCTGTGGTTCGCAGATGCACCTAAAATGTATTGTTTTTATATATTGTTTTAAATATTTTGTGAGTCTCCCCAAGCTGCCGTAGGGCTGGAGGGAGCAGGATACAAGTCATTGAATAAATAAATAAATAATTTCTAACTCCCATTCTGCGGAGCTTATTATATCCTACATCCACCTGGTTGCCTTTCTCGTCTCTGAGGTTGTCCCAAAACTCTGCCCTTGGCAAACTGCATGGGATCCTTGAAGCACGAAAAAGAAGAGGAATGAGAGCATTAAGCAAAGCATACCATGCTGCTTTCTCTGGTGCATTATGTCCAAATAGGAAAGCAAAGGTCTGCTGATTTTTAGTATAAAGATTTACAGCTACGAGTTATTTTCCTTGACAATACTGTCCAGTGCATTTATGAGCAGCAATTACAAAGCATTTGGTAGTGGGGAAAGCAACAGGCTCAAGATGAAATTCTCTGAGTGTAACACTCTGAGAAGCAAATGTCTTCGGTAATAAATACTGGTATTTGTTAAGGCAAAGCTCAGGATGCAATCTCTGCCTGGGAATTCACCCTTCTCTGCTGAGTGGCCCTGTCTCCTGTTTACAAGACCTCTCTCTCCCAACACTGCCTTAAGATGGCAAGCAGCCAGCCCTCTTATTCCTCCAGAAGGAGCATTGATTGGGCACAGTTGTTCAGGGTGACTTGTGTGTCAGGCCAACAGATTCCACAAGTTAGTTTTATTGTTATATTTGTGATTTACGTTTGGCTCGAGCTTTGGTGAGTAAATGTTCAGGGTCCACCTTGGCAGCTCTGGGGATTGAAGTCCTCTGTTTACAGTGGAGAAGACTGTGTCCTAGAGACTCCTACCCTAGTTGGAGTGGAATGTAGCTGGGTTGCTAAGAGGCATTCCAGGGCAACCACTGGGGCTCAGGAAATTCTACCTCCTTCCATGCAATCTATTGGCCTAGAATCATGCCTCTCCAGATAGGGCAGGGAAGGTTGTCAGCCTCCCACCCTACTCCTGACCCATCTGTCATCAAGTCTTGCTCCAGCCTCTGTTTGATCTCTCAGCTTTTAGACTGTGTGTGGCCTAGTCTATGGACTCTGCTTGCTTGCTCTCAGTTACACCTCTTAACTTCTGACCTGGATTAGCCCCATACTTGCTCCTCCTGGCTCTGTTGGTGTTTGGACAGGTGAAGATCCCACCTCAGTGTCCTGCCAACATCTGGAAACAACAACTGACAGCACAAGGCCTACTTTGATAAGCAGTGTGCCAGCTCATGTGGCAGTCATATCCTGGAACATTCTCCCCTCAAGAACAGGAGAAGAACTGCCACACTGAGGTCACTTTCAGATATGGCCTTACAGCGCTTATTTGGGCTGCTTGGCGGAATGCGCAGCCCTAAAATGCGCAGGGATCGGCCGGACTGAAAAGCTCCCCCACGCGGCTTTGCCGGCAGAGATGCACAGGGATGCAGAGCAGGTAATTGAACTTTACATCCCTGTGCATCTCTGCCGGCAAGGCTGGGGGGGGAGCTTTCAGTCCGGGCGATCCCTGTGCATATTTAGGCAGCCCAAAGAAGCGCAGGGAGGCATGTCTGAAAGTGGCCTCAGTCAGACTAAAGGTCCATCTTGCCTGTGTCCTATCTCTGGCAACTTTGACTCCTTCTCCATTCTAACTAGGGCTGAAACAAGTACCTGGAAAATGAGTATACCTCTAGCCTCCCCTAGAGATTCATCTAAGCCCAAGCCTGTTCATCTTCTGGAAACTATGTGAGTCCTTTCTGTTTTGTCAGGCATTTGGCAGGCAGGGTTAGGATTGGATGGATGTCTAAGAGCAATTTTTAGATGTTTTTATTGGTTGCAAGCCACCCTGAGCGTTAGGGTGATTTCAGACATAACAGGCCTCCTTTTTACCATGGCCCGGAATCCGTTTTGGATCCCCGTCCAGAATCAGGCCGGCCGTCGTTTAGACGTGCCAGCCTGATTCCGCTTGGGGATCAGGGAGGGGGCATGGCTCTGCGGCGCAACATGCAGCCACACAGCCCTACGCCACCATGCTCCCCTGGCTGGCCACCTTCCTGGAGACAGGTGGGCACAGCAGCCAATCCTGGATTATGGCTGGGACCACGATCCAGAATCAGCCAAAGTAACAGATGTTACTTTTGGCCGATTCCGGATCATGGTCCAGCTAACCACGATTCTGGAGGTGATGCCGGCCTCACCTCCAGAATCGTGGTTAATCTGATTCCCGCCGGAGGTTCACTCGGGTGAACCTCTGACAGGAATCCTGTAGACGTTACAGGCCTCTCCTCCACCACAGGGGATTGACTGTAGTAGGAGGGAGGCCCGTAACATCTGAAATCACCCAGTATGGAAAAGGTGGCACATAAATTTGAATAAATTAATAAATTAATACAAAATTTCCAGTAGCCAAATTAAATTCAATATTACGGGTACTTTTCTAACTGTTTTTCAATTGGGTACCTGAAATACCAAAATAACAACAATTGGTATACTGAAATACCGATTTCCTCCTGATTTCAGGAATTTTTCTGGTATTGTTTCTGTTTTTCAGATACTTGAAAAAGAGTGATTGAAATTTCATTTTTTTGTATATGTGAACGGCATTTAGGTGCCAATTTGGTTACCTGAAATGGTACCTTAAAATGCAGATATACCCACGGGTAACAAATCAGGTCCCCAAGTCAATGAGGAAAAAAAATGGAGGGAAAAACCAATGCCAAAAGGCTGAAAAACCTGAAACCGAAATTAGATCCAAAAATAAAAAATAACTTAAACAAACAAACAAAAACATAGAACCAAAATTCCACCAGGAATCTTATCCCTACCCACCAAGTTCCAGAGGAGTGGTTGGCACATGCAAGTTCACAACTGGAACATGGAAGTACATGCAACTGCTATTGGGCACCATGCCCTCTACATTAGAGGTGTGACCAGGGACCCATGTTCTTTGTTTTCGTTTTTTCTTTTTGTTATTTAAATCTTTCGTTTCAGTAAATATTGAGATTTCATTTTCGTTTTTGCTTTCATTTTCTATTTCCATTGGTTGCAATGGAAAACACATTTTTGGCTGTAACGTTTTTGATTTTCATTATATTTGGATGAAACTTGGAAGCAACTTGGAATAATTGTACCTGAATAATTGCCAATGGAAGGCATTGTACCAAATTTCAGAAAGATTGGATAAAGGAATCCGATTTTATAAACAGTTGAAGTGTGTTATTTTGGAAAAATCTGCATATACATTCCTGGCTGTAAGTTCTTTGTCTCCCATCTAATGTGGATGAAACTTAGCAATTGAAGTTGTCCCCTGGAAGACCATTATTCAGATAAATAGCAGCACATGCAGGGCCAGTCAGAAGCAGGCACCTGGCATGGCAGGGGGAGGGAGGCTGTACGAGGTAGAATGGGGAACAACCCAGCAGACTGACAGACACATTCACTCGCCAATTACTGCATGCTTCCAGCTTTACAGGACCAATCGGTGGTGGTTTCAAGGCACGCATAGGGGGTGGCCCTGAGCGGGCACAGAAGGAACATAACTGGGACTTTGGGGGTAGCATCCCAGAAATCAGGAGACATAGTTTACACATCCAGACTGGCCAATTATCATCACAATCACATCCTGTAGCACTGTGACAGAAGACATAAGAGAATCTCTATTGGCTCTTTCCTAAACAGATGCTTCCAACTTCCCAGTAACAAGTGGGGGAGAGCTGTTGGGATGTTCTCAGCACAGAATGAGGATATTTGGTTGACATTTCTGCTGGCCAATTGGCATCACAAACCCATCTTATACCACGGTGACATGTAAGAGAATCCCTGGCATAGGTTCATTCTCTGCATATACTGTGCAGGCATTTAAAATTGGAACCTTTTATCACACATTTATGACATTTGGCAGAGATTATTCTGAAAGTATGAGATACAGCTCTACCAAATTTCATGTACACTGGTTGGACTACAAAGATTTTACAGTCAGACATACATTTATAGGTTAATTGCGTATACCAGCAGGACCCTTTATCCAATCCTTCTGAAAGTTGTCATATGTATTATACATAAGGAGGGGTATAACCATGCGATGTTTCATCCACATTAGATGGAAAACAAAGAAGTTAAAGGTTCCAGAATGTATATGCAGATCTTTGCAAAATAGCATAATTCAACTGCTTATAAAATTTGATTCCTTTATCCAGTCTTTCTGGAATTTGGTAAACTTAATGCCATCCATTTGAGGTACAATCTCCCCAGTTTCATCCAAACATATTGACAAATAAATAAGATAAAGCCAAAAATGTGTTTTTAATTTTAACCAATGGAAATGGAAAACGAAAGCAAAAACGATTTTTATTTTTTAAAAAAGGACAGATTTAAATAATGAAAACAAAAAATGACATGGGTCCCTGGTGCACACCTCTAGTAATTGGACAATGAATGTGTCTGTCAGTCTGTTGAGTTGCTGCCCATTCTCCCTCCTACATCCTCCCTCCCCCTGCCATGCCAGGTGCCTGCCTCTGACTGGCACTGCATGTGCTGCTATTTATCTGAAGAATGGTCTTCAAAGGGACAACTTCAATTGCTTATAAAATTGGGTCCTTTTATCAAACTGTCCTGTAGTTTCACAGAGATGACAGAGAAGTTGTGGGATACATTCCTGCCAAATGTCTTGTAAACAGGATGGAATATAAAAAGGTTACACCCAGGAATGCTTTCTCAATGTAATGACTTATAACATCAGAATCATTTATCCAGTCTTTCTGAAATTTGTCAGGATTGGTATTATTTGAGAGGTACATATGTTTCCCAGGTTTCATGCAAATTGGATGGAAGATAAAGAAGTTGTAGCCATGAATGTGTATGGAGCTTTTCTTAAAATAACAACATACAATTGCTTATAAAATCGGTTCCCTTTATCTAATCCTTCCTAAATTTGGTGTAAATAATGCCCTCTATTGGGGGTACAATCTCTGAAAGCTTCAGCAGAATTGAATGAGAAACAAAAAAAAGGGTAGCTGGAAATGCGTTTTTCAGTTTTTTCCCATTATTTCAAAAATGATTTTTTTTCATTTTTATGTTCATTATTATTTATCATTTTTGTTATTATAATAACAAAAAAGAAAATGAACATTTTTGTTTTCATTATCATTATAACAAAAATGAATTGCCAACCCCTACTCTACATGCAGAACACACATACTAGTCTGCAAGTTCAGGTAGAAGGAACTCATTCCCCATCGTGTCCTTGCATGGGGACAAAGGCTGAGTAAAAATTGAGACAGATGAGATCCTCTGTCATCTGTGAGTCACAAAGAATACTTGAAATGCTGATGACTGGAGTCATCCAGCTTGACGCACAGGGGAGGAAATAACAAATAATATTATTTAGAGCAAACCCTCTTCCCAAACAGTAGGTTAAAAAAAAAAGATCCTCACATTTCCGGCCTCCACCTCCCAATCCACACGACCACCACCCCAGTGATTTCTAACCTGAGGTGGTACCAGTTTTATCAACCATGGGCTTTTCCTTTCAGCCATTAACTGGTGACCAATGAAATACGACCCTCATGTTACTAAACTTCCTTTAAAGAGAAAAGGCAAGCAAATTCTCATTTGGTGGAATAATGTGAAGCTGTAGCTCTTCCTGCAAATCAAGATGTTATTGTTCAAATGCAATATTAATGATCAGGGCTGCAACCATTTGTAATGTGGTCATCATACAAGCAGCTGTTCCCATTTACATGTTGGTCTCCTGGAGTACATTATTAAGGTAATATTTTATCGTGTGTTCTACTAGCTCAGGGGCTGCATTCCTAATGCATGGCGAGAGCATTTCTCCTTTTTATAACTAATAATTCTCTCTCCTCCTTGGCAGGCGCTATAACCACAAGGCACTAAGGGCTGTAAAGGAAAGAGAAAACAGAAAAATTTGTGTCTGTGTCCTTTATGAATGAAAAGTAAAATGTTAGAGGGGAAAATCTTGGGAGACCCGTCATTTTTAGAGATTGTATTTAAAATCAGCCCCATTGGAGTTCTGCTGTTGCCGATCTTTTGCACTGAGCATTGGCTGGCTCCAACCCACACACAACCCAATATTTATACATGAGAAAGTAAATGCTTGAAAGATAAAAAATAAATCAGGTTAAAGTCCCGCAGTGGGAGCTGGGATTTAGCAAAGGAGAGGGGGAGAGCAAAAAGCAAAAAACTGCAGCAATAAAGCCTTCTAACAGCAGAAAGTGTTTGCAGATCTTTCTGTTCAAGAAACCAGAAAGTGGAAGCTGTTGGGTCAGATCCATGACTTGCCGTTTATATGGGCCTAGAATGGTCATTCTTTCTACTTTCTATTTGAGGTGCCCTAGTGAGTTGGTGTCTGAGGAACATCAAAGTTGAGTTGAGGGAAAGGATGCAACAGTTTGAACTTTTCTCCAAACTTATCGGCTTGTTGAGATCTGCAGGACTGGAGCTCAGAGTCATGGAGCAGAGAAAGGGTATTTTCAGACGTTATGAGATCACGGTGAACCACGGTGAATACCCACCTGTGGTCACCGTGTCTCAAACGTCTGTTTGGTGGCCGCCAGATGTTCGCCACGGTGAATACCCACATGGGGTCAATTTGAACCATGCTTCCCGGGCTAGCCGGGGGAATGTCCCGGGAAGCGTGGTCAAAAAGATCCCCAGCGGGGACAAAGAAAAAGTCACGTCTGGCCGGTTGCCATGGCGCTTCCGGCCCAACGCGGCGGCCGCAGTGGCCCCGCCGCCTGTCCGTCTCCCTGGAGGACGGGCGGCGGGGTGCGTGGAGGGGGCGGGGCCGTGCATCTGCATGTTGCGCCGCGTGGCCCCGCCCCCTCCCACATTCCACGCCGGGATCTCCCCAGCACGTCTGCTATGGCGTTACGGGGTGATCCTGGGGGGGAATGATTTCGGTGATTTCGGTACGGGGCCAAAGGGCCCCGTAACGTCTGAAATCACCCAAAGTCTATTGTGAGGCCTCCAGCAGGACTCGGGAACTTAGAGAAGAGACAGACAGACAGACAGACAGACAGACGGATCGACCTGGGAATTGTCATCTGAACTTACATCTGTTTCTAGTAACATTCTGAGGTTCTACTCAAGCCTTGCAGCAGGCTTGCAGAGAAGGTTGACAAAAGATACCCCTAGCTAACAGGAGTTCGAAGGGATCCCATAACTCCTGTCTTCTTCAGGTGCTCTTGTCTCTTCCTCAGAGGCAGCTGTTACTGGCCACTGTTTGTTAATGGATACTGTGCTAGATGGATATTCAGCTTCATCCGGCAGCGCAATTACTGTGCTTCTATGCACCAGGCTAGCAGATGGTGGAGACAATTTATTTGGAGTGCTAGAAATGGGCTCCAACCACAAAACATAAATCTAGCTCCATGTTTCCTATCACCACAAAACCCAAATGCCCCAAACACTGGAGGCTTGAAACTGACAGACTATCCGGGAGAAAACTGATGAATAGCTTTCTACGACTATGCAACAGCTGGTCTTAGAAACATTCCTTTTATCCTAATATGCGTGGACCCGCCATCACCTTAGACCGCCAGGCTGCCATCATTCGGACAGAACTGCTGGCAATGTTTCTCTTGGAAAGAAGCATTAGTGTTTATTATCTCCAGCCCGTGCCTGTTGGAGGGGGGCTCATGGGGACTGATGTGAAATGACAAGGGATGGGAATTTGCCAGCAAAGCTTTCACACAGTGAAACCTTCTTAGAAACTTGATCTCATCATCTCCTTCTCCCTTTCTCCCTCCTGCCCTGTGATTAGTAGTATCTCAGCTTCAGGGCGGATGCTCCATCATATGGTAGAGTTTCCTCAATAATTGCCTAGGATAATCAGTAAGATACGTACATTTCTCTATGCTAATAGCCCCTATTCAAAAGCATCCCCTTATTACCAAGCAGGAAACCTAGGCTAATGGTGGCCCAGTGCAGGATAGGACTATTTGCCATAGAACAAAGCACTGGCAGTAGCGATGAAACTAGTAGCGGGTGTATAATTTGCAGGTATTAATTGCATTTTGGGGAAGCTGATTGAGAACCTGCATAATATCCATGACCAAAACGTTCATTTTTACATATAAATCCCCCCCCCCCCCAGTTATTCTGTTTGGGGCGCACGGTTTAGTTATTTCAGTCAATATGGTATTTCATTATGCATGCACAATAGTGATAATATTGCCCCAAAACATAAACAAAATATCAAATTGAGCAAAGAACCCTCTGCTCCCCAAAATGGAAAATAGCTAGAGCTGGAAAAAGTAAAACTAGTATATTCCTGTCCAATTTCGGGTATCCGAATCAACCTGAAACATTTGGGTATGCAGTGATACCCAATCAGTGTCTAGCTCAAGTACCTGACATCCCAGAATATCAACTTCCAGTCCTGATTATTCAGTTTTCTTTCTTGATTTACTGATCGGTAACCAGAAGATTGGTAAATTGGTAATGGAAATGGCGGATTTTTTGACCATTCGGATACCCGATTGGGGCTTGGGTAGCCCATTGCTTGCCAACATGGTATTCAAAAATGCAGGTATTATTCACGGGTACTAAACTGGGTACCTGTTTCAACTCTAAACCCAACCTGGAATAACAAACAAACAAACAAACAAAAAGCCAGTGGAGTGTAAACAGATATCAGTTATTACCCTGTAACCAGACTCCCTCTCTGTTCGAGTAAGTCATTACAGGAACCGGCCCTTTCAAGGCCGTGCAGTCAAAAAAACAACTTGCCCAGGCGGTTACCTTCATTTGGGCTAGCAGATCCGTAACTAGCTTATGGCCAACGTGGTGATGGCCACAGGTGCACTTTCATGAGGGGCGTCAACCAACCATGCCCCAAGGCAGCTGAATCATTAGCTGTGTGTCTGTTGCACCGCAACTACCTTCCCCAGACTCCCATCACTGCTACTTCTGCCAGCCGGCTGTGAGCAGAAGTACTTAGCTAGTACTAATGAGAGGACTGTGTCCTCCATGGGAAAGTCTTGCACCCACCCATTAGTACTGACTAAGCACTAAGGGAGTCTGGGGCAGGCAGCCGTGGTGCAACAGAGTCATAGACACACAGCTAACGATTCAGCTGCCCTGGGGCACGGT
>QEPC01006384.1:3994537-4008366 GCA_003113815.1 Sphenodon punctatus
TCACATCTGAAAATACCCACTGTCACCAGGAGCAGCTCACTGCATGCCCAGCTGGCCATGCTAATTTGTCAAGGTACACAAAAAAAAGAGGTAAATTTGGGTTTTCTTTTTCCCAGTTTCCAGAAGGCTGCTAATCTTTCTGTGTCCAAAACATGGTTCCAAGTTCCTTTGAAAACCATCATGGTCAAGTGGGTAAGACACTGGACTTAGAAGTCTTAAGTTCTGGTTTGGTCATTGACCTTCTGTGTGACCGTGGGCAAAAAAATGTCCTCTCTTTATCCTTCCTCTTTCACTCTTTGTCTATGGAGGCTACAATCCTCTTTCCATGGGACTGCTGCAAAATAGGAGGATTGTGTCAATCTCGTACGGCAGATCCTGTTCCATGCTTGTGTCCATGTGTAGGAGAATGGAGCCCTACTCTCAGTTGCTCGCTTTGGCAATACAAATAATAAATAACCATGTTTGTTTGTCTTGTCCCTTTATCAAATTGGCAACAATTGCCCTTCTAAGAATCTGTTGCAGATTCCTAGCGGCCATTAATTTTACTTGACTTCACAGAACTGTGATCCCTTGAAACTTTGAGAGAATGAAGAACAACCCAGTCTCTGCCAGGAAAGGCATCCAGAACAATCAAACTCTTACGTGCAGAACTAATGATAAATGGCGCTGCTTCTTCTGATGAACCAAAAGGTCATTGGCAGACCTTACAAAACAATTATTAAATAAATTTGCCATTTGTTCAGGATCAGTAGCAACCTCATTTACCCAGATCAGGAGATGATATCTTTGTCTCCTGGGCACGAGTCCAAAGAATGGTTAATAAAAAAATTGTCCCTGATTTTTGCAAGTAGGAGAAAGATTTATCTTCAGTTAAGACAATCAGCCTTTCTCACGTTTTATGTCATTTTAATAAACAGGCTGTGTGGGCCACAGAGCCTTTTAAAAAGTAAAGCTTGAAAATAGCTAGGAGGATTAAAATAATTTATAAAGTTAAATACAACCCTGCTAATTTCTACCATTTTGGAATGGACCTCTAAAATCAACACAAAAATACAGGTATAGATCCTTTGAAGAGGATGATGCCGTTAAGAAGAAAAGACTCATATCTAGAGATGTGCATCGGCCCACGTGTGGTATTTGAGTTTTAGCATTTGCATTTAGAATTGTATCTTTGCCGTGACACTTCATTTTCTCCATCAAAGCCAATGTGAAAAATGCAATGAACCCTGTCTATGGGTTAATTTGGCACAGAAATGCATGAGTGAGGCTCTTCCATTTTGCCAGGCCTATAGGGAAAGGAGCCAGAGAGCAGCCCAGTTCCAAGGTGGTTTTGTGCTGCAGTTTCTGGGGTCCAGTTTAAGACATAAGATGCCACATTTCCCTGAAAAGTTTGTGTTCACTTGTATCTTGAATACACAGCCCTAATATTTGTGTTTTGAATACGGAAGCCAAAACCGGCTTTGGTGATTGTTTATGTTTTACTGAAACCCAAATGCACGCAGCCTTAATTATGTCCCTGCTCCAGTGCCCGTTAAAACAGTCAAAGGGAATCTGGGTGGAGGAAACTGATTTCAGTATGTGACAAAGCAACCCAAACCCTCCAGTTGCTTCCCAGTAGTCAGTCACCATTGCAGTAGAGTTGTGCTGTGATAGGTGTGTGGCCGCCTATCTTTCCACCTACTACAACTTTTCCGATGTCCCATTCAGTCACTACTTTTCCTTCTAAACCCCTCCTCCAAATTGACTTCTCCCTCACCTGCTAAGTGTCCATACCTGGATGTAAGTCCTGGGATAACTGTCTTTTCTTTTATGTCTGATTTTACTGGATCTGACTGAGAACCTAGGACTGAGACAAACAGTTGATTTTGTATTCATGAATATTTCACATTTTATTTATTTATTTTACAATTTTATACCCCACCCCTTCGGCAAAGCAGCTCAGGGTGGCTTACGTTTTAAAACAAAAATATAAAACATTTTCAGTAGGGAAATGCAAACAGGTTGCGGTTCAGGTTCGGCCGTTTGGTTCGGTCTGGTTTGGTTCGGGGGTTTGGTTCAGGCGTTCGGTTCGTTCGCCGAGTTCGGGTTCGGCCGTTTGGTTCGTTCGCCGAGTGTGGGTTCGGCCGTTCGGTTCAGTCATGTTCGGTTCGGGCATTCGGAAAAAGTATTGTGAGAGCGTGTGATCACACCGGAAACTGGAAATTCGAGTCCGTGCAGAGCTGTGTGGCGAGAGAGTGTGTGTTTGTGGCTGGCTGTTCGGTTTCGTGAGATTTGGCTGTTTGTGTTTGGTTTGGCTGTGTTGTTTTAGTTGGTGAGTCTTGATGGGTGACTGTGTGTTGTTGTCTGTGTGTGAGTGAGGTTTTTCGGGGGGGGGGGAATGAAGAAGACTGTTGTCTTGCTTCCCCGGCTGGGGGACGACTTGGTGCTCCCAGAGCTGGTGTTCGTGGAGGAAGAGGAGGAGGAGGAGGAGGAGGAGGAAGCGGTCACTGGCCCAGCCCCTGGACTGTTGGTGGTGGTGGCTGGCTCCTCTGCCAGGTTTGTAAACTTTTTTTTTACTTTGAGGACAAGAAAGGCTCTATCCGTTAGAGCGAGCTCACTGGTGTGTGGGTGGGTGCATGGGTGGTGGGCATCAGTCAGGCACAAACAGTGGGCATCAGCGGATGGCAGCAGATGTCTGCCACAGAGAGAGAGGGTACTGTAGTGTGGGGGCTCTTCCAGCAGTCAAGCACGAGCAGCACCCCCACCCAAACATGTGCCAGACTAGCAAGGGTCTCCACTCTCCAGTTGCCATCCCATTCCATACGCATCCCCAAATAAGGGCAGGATTTGCACGTGCCAGCCAGGGCCTTTCTAGTAGTTGCAATCCCTAGCATCCCATAGCACCCCAAGGAGGGCAGGATTTTCATGTGCCAGCCAGGGTCTCCCCCCTCCGCAGCACCCCAAGAAGGGTAGAATTTGCACGTGCCAGCCAGGGCCTTTCTAGTTGCCATCCCTAGCATCCCCTAGCACGCCAAGGAGGGCAGGATTTGCATGTGCCAGTCAGGGTCACATCTCCCATTGCCATCCCTAGCACGCCAAGGAGGGCAGGATTTGCATGTGCAAGCCAGGGGCTTTCTAGTTGCCATCCCTAGCATCCCCTAGCACCCCAATGAGGGAGGACTAGAGGCATCATTATACATGCATGACATTGCTTAGGTGTTGTTTATGTGTTCCTGGTGACACGCCACGCAGGACACTCAGGCGGAGGTCGCCAGTGCCACCCCGAGACATTGGGCAGACAAGGTCCAATGTCTGGAAGTTTTATGATAAGGAGATGGGTTCACTGTCTGCAAGGTAAGGCACGGGGGCTGGAACAACAGGGTATGCATTGCCCTCTATGACCTGTTATAAATGGAAGTCCCCTGCAGAGAGAGATTGCCGCCCACCCACTTGGGGAGATAGAATGCAGGCAGGGCTTGACACAGACCATTGGTCTGATGCAGTATGGCACTTCTTATGTTCCTATCTTTTTATGTTCTTTAGACCTGCTGAAAAAGATTCAAAAAAGCCAGGGAGGGGACCACATCGGGCCTAATTGCACATATCGAGAAGGCCCATGGGCAGAAGGTGGCTCGGGCGCAGGAGTCTGGCGGTGTGGCCGTGGAGCAACAGAAGAAAGGGGGGAAGGCAAGCCAGAAGTAGTGCCACCTGCAAAGTCCTTCCCTCCCCACACCCCCTGCCCCCTCCAGCTCTGATGCGGAACCACCCCAGGATCAGGAGGAGTCTTCGGCGACAAGGACCTTTCGGGGCCAGGTGCAGGGGACCAGCCGGGACTTTGTGGCTGCCCTCCAAGTAATGGAGAACCGACTGGTGGAACAGTTCCAGGCAGTCGAGTTGCGGGAGAAGAAGGTGGTGGCGTACTTGGAGTACATCTCCAAGTACGTCTCCACCGAGAGGGCCGACCTGGAGCTCTTCCACCAGTTGGTTTCCAACTGGCGGGCGGCCGTGGCAGGGGCCATAGAATACGCCGTGGAACACAGATATGAAATGCCGGCAGGTGCGCCCCCTCCCCTAGATCCCTGCACCACTTATGCCTTTCTCCCAAATTCCGGGGGGCAGGCCCAAAGACTGAGTATTTAGTGTATAAGTTTCCTTTCTATTTTAAAATGTTTGGTTTTTGTTTTATAATTTTGTTGTTGTTGTTGTTGTTTTGTTAAGTAAAGTTATATTTCTTGTTATTGTTACGGGCTGACCTGTCTAATCTATTATCCCTCTGTGTTTAAGTTCTGTCTGGCAGGTGGCAGAATCTCATACAGCTTGTCGATCCCTACCAGCAGCACTTACCACCCCATGTAGCGTAGCTATTAACCCAAAGATGTGCCAGCAGCAGGATCTCAACTTACAGACAGCCCCCCAGGAGGTGCAGGGCTTGTGTTTATGTGGGTGGGCATGACAGAGAGAAAGAGAGACAGGCTCCTTGGCAGGGGGCAGCGGGCAGCAGGCGGCGGGAGCTGGTGGCCAGAGGGACTTTTATTTCTAGCAGGTACAGCGAGCATCCACGGTGGGTGCGGAGGAGTAAACTGTAGCCTGCTGGGGGGGGGGCAGGCTGGCGTGTGGGCACCGGGCTTCCGGATGCAGTGGAATGGAATGCAACCCCCAGTGACTTTGAGCTTGGTGGCAACCCGGGGTACAGAACCCTTGGCACAGACAGCATATAGGCCATGCCTGGGGGCCATTTGGCACTAGCAGCAGCAGACATTGGTTGCCAGGGTAAAGAACGCTTGCCACAGATGGCATATAGGCCTGGGGGCTATTGGCACTAGCAGCAGCAGCCATTGGTTGCCAGGCCATTGGCACCAGACAACATTGGTTGCCAGGGTAAAGAACCCTGGCCACAGATACATATAGGCCTGGCCTGGGGGCCATTGGCACCAGCAGACAGTGGGTTGCCAGGGTACAGAACCCTTTGCACAGACAGCATATAGGCCTGGGGGCCATTGGCACTAGCAGCAGGAGAAAGTGGTTGCCAGGGTACAGAACCCTTGGTACAGATAGCATATAGGCCTGGCCTGGGGGCCATCGGCACTAGAAGCAGCAGACAGTGGTTGCCATGTACAGAACCCTTTGCACAGACAGCATATAGGCCTGGGGGCCATTGGCACTAGCAGCAGCAGCCATTGGTTGCCAGGCCATTGGCACCAGACAACATTGGTTGCCAGGGTAAAGAACCCTGGCCACAGATAGCATATAGGCCTGGCCTGGGGGCCATTGGCACCAGCAGACAGTGGGTTGCCAAGGTACAGAACCCTTTGCACAGACAGCATATAGGCCTGGGGGCTATTGGCACTAGCAGCAGCAGCCATTGGTTGCCAGGCCATTGGCACCAGACAACATTGGTTGCCAGGGTAAAGAACCCTGGCCACAGATAGCATATAGGCCTGGCCTGGGGGCCATTGGCACTAGCAGCAGGAGACATTGGTTGCCAGGGCAGGCAGTCAGGTGGTGTGGCATGAGCGACAGTCAGGCAGACTGAGGCAGGATTCGAGTTTTACAACCTGGGCAGGCAGGCAGGCAGCGTGGCATGAGAGGCAGTAGGGCAGGCGGGCTTGGCCAGGCTTTGAGTTAGGCAACCTGAGTGGGCAGACAGGCATCTTGGCATGGGAGGCAGGAAGGCGGACTGAGGCATACTTTCAGCTTGGTGTCAAGCTAGATGGGCAGACGGGCAGCGTGGCATGGGAGGCAGTAGGACAGGCAGGCTGGGACATTGGCAGCAGGGCACTCAGATAGGCTAGCAAAGACTGTGCAGCACGAAAGAGGGAGATCCAGTCAGCGTCACATAGGTGGGCTGAGATCATGTAGCCATAGGCCGGCTTACAGTTTGTTTCCCAATGCCACCCTGCATCATGAGTCAGATAAGGCGGCCAAGGCTGTCTACTATGAGAGAGAGAGAGAGAGGCAGAGAGAAATAGAGGCAGAGAGAGAGGCAGGGCAGGTGCCAGGCATTGGGAGGGAGGGACAGCACCTCAGCAGCACAGGAGCAGTAGCCCTACCACAGATTGAGGAGGAGGAGGAGGGGGAGCCCCATCCTGACTGTCCCTGGCATGGAATGGCATGTGCCACTGCACCATCACTCCTTGTCCAGGGTCAGCTTGAGTAATCCCAGCAGCGGAAGGTTCACCTTCAAGAAGAGCAACTGCTCCACCAACTTGGCCCCCAGTCTCAAGCAGTGCGGGGAGCAAATGTCCCTTGCCGTAGAGAACACCCACTCGCTGGGGAGACTGGTGGGCAGGACAGGATACCCTTGGCCACTTTTTACAGGGCTGGACTCACGTTGTCCTTGCCATCCCAGTAGGCCAAGGGATCGCTGCTGGGATCAATGCATGGCTCCTCCTCCAGGTAGGTCTCCACTGCTGCTGAGATGCCATCAAACTCCCTCTGGTAGCTCTGGGTGGGCACCACCTGCCCCACTGCCCTCAGCCATGCTGCTTGCCCTTTTGTGCTGGGCCCCATGCTCCCCAGAGTGGCCTGCACACAGGAGGAGCTCCTGGCACTAGAAGGGGTCCTGCTTCTGCTTCTCATCCTGCTGCTGGTGCTGTGTCAGGATCCGCTATTATTGGCGTCGCCGGCAGCATGGCAGCAACATAGGTGGTGGGCGGCGACTGCCTCGTAGGGGGCAAAAGGACCCCCGGGGGAAACCTCCCAACTCAGGGGCAGGGGAACCGCCCCCTGAGGTGGGTATTTCTGGCGGCCCCTCCCAGATGCTGCCCAGCGGTGGAGGGGTGGGGCCGACAAGGGAGCTGCGTCACTCTGCGCGCATATGCGTGCAGAGGGGGCGGGGCCACACAGATAAGAATGGTGGGCAGTAGTTCCAGCGTTGCCGGAGATCAGCTCACTGTGACACTGGCCCCCTTGCTGCTTGGATTACTTGTATTATCGTGACGTGTACTGTGTAAAGACTAAGTGCCTGTGAGGGAGTGAAAGCGTGAGTGAAAGGAGAGTGTGTGTCATGTGGGGAAGTTGTGGGTGTGAGGGTAACTGGGAGTGGGTGTGGCGCGTGTCCTCTCACGATCCTTCCCCCTTTGTCTGGGTCCTTCCTCCTCCTCATACCCAGTGCATTGTATTGTTTCCCCTTGCCTTATCCTTCCCTGGTATCTCTCCTGTTAGCCCTCACTGCTCCACAACCTCCCCCCCCCCATCCCGGAGCACATGTGTATATGAAGGTGAAGGTGACTGTAGTTTGGTGACGTGGTTGTGCGGGGGCTGGCTCAGGACATCGTCGTCCCCCCCCCATGATGATCTGGCCTCACCCCTAGCAGGTTCCACTGGGCCATATAAGATCCTAAGGAGTTGTTTTCCTCCCGTTGTGGGTACATCCCCCGAGGTGAAAGAGGAGTGTGAGAATTCTGGTGTTAGAAAATCCCCTGGGTCCATATTTTCCCTTCCCATAGACCCCAGCCCTAACATGCCACTGCTACCCCTAGGGCCGGGGGCAGGGTTAGACCCAGATGTCTGGAAGGGGAAGCTGCTCCCACTCCCAACATCCCCAGGGGCATCCTGCTGCATGGCCCACTCTGCCTGCCAGACCTTCTGCACCAGCGCATCCTTCCAGAGGCCATAGACCACTGTCTCATGTGCCATGCAGCCCTTGATCCTGGGGTCCAGCATGGTTGCCAGAACTTATTCCTCCCGGCACAGGAGCTCATCAAAGCACGCACTCAGCCCTGCCTTCAGCTCCCGTGACAGGTCAAGCACCTCATCGGAGATGTTCCTGCCCGGAGGGCCACAATCCCACTCCCCCAAAATCTCGTCGAAGCTCCTCTGGAGACTATGGACCAGCGGGGTCACCTGGCTGAGGGTGGCGGTGGAGCTGCTTACGGTCTCCATCATGGCCAGGAACGGTCTCAGGATGAAGACCGTGTGAGCTAGAATCTCCCATTCCTCCCTGTTGTACCCTGGAGGTGCCTCAATGTCTGTCTCCAGTTCCACCTGATGCAGGGCGGCTTTCTGCTCAAGAAGCCGCTCAAGCATCAGAAAGGTGGAATTCCACCTGGTGGAGACATCCTGGATGAGTTCATGCACCGGGGCCCTTGCTCGGCCTGCTTCTCCCGGAGGAGCTCGCTGCCCTTCACACTGTGGTTGAATAACCCCGCCCGGTTCCTCACCTGGTCGACCAGGTTCGGAGTCTGGGGGTGATTTTGGACGCGGAACTCTGCCTGGAGTGGCAGGTGGAGGCAGTGGCAAAAGCCGCCTTCCGCCAGCTATATCTGGTGCGGAGGCTGCGTCCGTTCATCTCCGGCCCGGACCCGGCCTCCCTCATCCATGCCTTCGTCACCTCGAGGCTGGACTACTGCAATGCGCTCTACATGGGGCTGCCCTTGTTCCTGGTTCAGAGGCTGCAGCTAGTGCAGAATGCGGCAGCTCGCCTCCTGTCGGGGACAGGCCATCAAGAGCATATAACACCTGTGCTCCGGACTCTGCACTGACTGCCGATAGCATGACGAGCCAGGTTCAAGGTATTGGTGTTAATATACAAGGCCCTGCACAGTCTGGGCCCCTCATACCTCGGGGACCTCCTCGCCCTCCGCGCCCCAGAGCAGCTCCTTCAGTCTGCCGGGGGTGCCTTCTTGGAGGTCCCCCGTGTTAAGCGGGGGGCCACAATGGAGAGGGCATTCTCGGTGGCCGGGTCGCGCCTCTGGAATTCCCTCCTGGAGGAAGTTCGCCTGGCCCCAAGCCTTTTGACATTCCAGCAAATTTGTAAGACCTGGTTATTCACCCAGGCCTTTGGGGAGGAGGGTGGGGTGGGTTAGGGAGGGTTTTACCTTCCTCCACCCTTATTTATTTATTATTATCCCAGCCTGTTTTATTGTAGTGTTTTTTATGGATTGTTTTAGTATATTGTTTATAAATTGTTTTTATAATTAACTTGTTAGCCGCCCCGAGCTATTCACAGGAGGGGTGAGATACAAATTGAATAAATAAATAAATAAATAAATAAATGAGCAGTTAGGACACAAATAAGTCAATCACTGAAGAGAGGTTCGGAATCTGACTTGTAAGAAGAAATACATTTCAAATTAAAGATAGGACACTAGTTGTAGCACTGCATATGACTAGTAGCACTATAGAAATTATAAGTAGTAGTAGGGCTGTAGCGGAAAGTCGCAGCAGTAGCTATTTCCGCCAGAAACAGCATTTCCGCAATTAGTGGTACGGCATGGCAGAGGCTTTCATTCCGCTAGTTTCATTTCGCTACTTCTGCAGTTCCGCTAATTTCATTCCGCTACTTTCACAGTCTTCACAAATAGTGGAAACATGCCATTTTCACTACTTCCGCCATTCCGCCAGCACCACAAAATAGCGGAACAGCGGTTTTCCGAAGTTTCTGACAATTCCGCAATTTTTCCGATAGTTTCCAAATTTGCAGAATGCTGGTGGAATTAGCGGAATGTTGGCAGAAAAGCCACGGTGTGGCGCGGGCAATTCCGAAATGGCGGAATGGAATCACGGCGTGGTAAAAGCTGCCGCCGCTTCAACCCTAAGTAGTAGTAGACGTACACAACTGAAAACCAATAAAAACATAACTCCAAAACAGAATCAAGTGGAAAAATCTATATTCATTTTCCTAAGGTTTACAAGACAACCTGACTAGACCTGAAACAGGTAACTCATATGCTACCCACATTTGTGAGTACCGCCTTGGGTACTCGATGGGCTAGCTGCTCTCCAACTTGGTGTCTGGATAGTAGATACCAGAAAAATCATCATTTCTATTACCAGTTTTTCAATTTTATGGTTTCTGGGACAGGGGATTTTTTTTAAAATGGGACAGGAAATCAATATTCCAGAACCAGAAGTCGATATTCTGGGACATTTCAAGACATCAGGTAGCCAAACTGACTTGAAATCAGGTACTGATCAGTACCCGACATTTCTGAGTTGATTCAGGTACCGGAAATTTGACTTATTTTGCGTGTACTTGCTTCAGGTCCATATGTGTCCTTTCCCGCCCCCTCCCTCTTTTCACCCTCCAACCCCAATCTCAAAATTTTCATTGAATTTAATGGACCAGATTTATAACAGGCTATATAGATGAAAAGCCAGCAACACTGCTTTTGTCTAGGATGTAACATTTCGGTGGTCATATGAAGGACTTTCCAAAGTGTACCTTTCCCCAGAGTTAATTTTACCATTAAAAAACCAACCAAGCAAGAAAACAAACATTTAAATGGAGAGAGAAAACAAGAAAGCGTGGGATGAGCTGGCTAAGGTGGACTCCAGTTCCAAAAGCCAAATGATTGAGTTCGACACCACCTCTCCTCTCAGCCAGACAGTGACCGCAACTCCCCTGATTGCCCCAGGCCTTTTGTTATTATCCAACCTTCTTGAATTTCTCCCGGGTTTTCCCCATGGAATCCTGAAGGCTGCATTACAGCAGCACTGCCAGCCTGGCATGACATCATTGGTAATGGAATCGGCGGCAAGACCCATTAGTCTAACAATTCGCCTTTCATTTTTTATTGGGTTGAAACTCTAATTGACTGCTGATTCAGGGAAGGATGGGTAAAATCTCTCTGTCCTTTCCCTTCCTTATTAACCTGGCTGAAGATTTTATTCCTCCCGGGATTCCATCTCTGGCCACTGTTCCTGTAAGATGTTCAAAATGGCCTTGGATGAATTTCCTACATGCCCGATTCAGTTTATTAGAAAGCATAAGTCATAATGCAGCAAAAAGACAGCATGACTCCCAGACCAGGCCTTCACCTCCACGGGGAGAAGAAACAATTCAGTAGCTTGACCTTAGAGATGTCGAACAGCGTTGCATTCAGATCAAAACTGTGCAATGCCATTGCCTACTGCTCATGGGCTTAAGACCTGAGTTTGGTTTCCAGTTTTATGTTATGTCTGTCTCTCTCTCTCTCTCTCTCTCTCTCACCCACACACACACTGTGTGGTGTGGGGGGTTGTTGTTTTTTTGGTTTTTTGCTGTCTTTAGGATGGTGCACCACTGAAAACAGAAGAAGGAATGTTCATCGAAACACACCTCTGTTCTTCTTTTGCTTCTTAGCAAGTTAAGAAATTTCATTCTTTAGTGGAACTAATAATGCTCATAGAGACTCAAAATGAACCGGAAATGATTGCAATGGGCTCTATGAAAGGTTGTGTCATTCTCCAGAATCAAGTCCACAGATTAGCTGGGAGCCCATTGAGACTGGTATTGAGACAGAATACAAGAGTTTGCCTGGAATGATCGTTTCATCTGTAGGTCGTGGGGGAGGAGGAGGGTCAAGGTTGCGGAAACGCGGAATCCCAAGAGCTTGATGAACAATGGGGGATGAATTCACAGATGGGTTAATTCACAGACGCCCTGGTTTTGTAGTGGTTCCCCTGTCCGCTGTATCACCTAAGATGTCTAGGTAGGGGGATCATTGTTCTGACCTGGTCCGACTGTGCGTAGCCTCCTATGTGCATCTGACCCAAGCCGATAGTAACCAAAGAGGGTAACCATCAAATGGCCGTTTGGTTGTCTATAGGTCAGTGTGGTTCCCTAACAATATTACTTGAGTGACCATGTTTTGAGTCATAATGTAATCCTGTCATTCCAGAGGGATTGCAGGGCAGAGACATGCCAAGTATATGAAATATTACTCAGGTTTGTGAGTACTAGAATGGAAAAGGTAATGCCCACATTTTTGGGGGCTGTTTCAGATATCCCGTTTGGTACCCAAATACTGACTGAGACCCCAAAAACAAAAATTTCAGTTCGTTGGGTTTCAGGTTCTCAAATTACCCTGAAAAATAATTGAAAGAAATCTTTAAAATGGGACTGGAAGTCGAAAAATTGGGATGAAAAAGGAGATTTTAGCATGCCAGTACTTCAGTATTTCCATTTCAGTTCTACTTGTGACCCCAACTGTGGATGACAGAACCACACTTGAGCTTGGAAATCTCTGCTTATAGGGTCTTTTCAAACAGATCGGGGGGCCCGCAGGTGCATGGGGGGGGTAAGGCATGGTGGGTGGAGATAGGGGGGCGTTCCCACAGGTGCACACCAATCTCCACCCACCTCCACCCATCTCCACGCACAGAGGCACCCGTTTACCCCAATGCCTCCATGCATGGGTGATAGGGGGTGATGGGGGGAGTGTGGGCACACAACTCCACCCATTCGCCGTAGCATTCCCACGGGCACCTCCACCCACCTCGCTGCAGCGAAACGATGTGGAGATGGGGGGGGGCATCTTGTGTGAAATGGCCGATAGAGAATGAGTTGGTGTCCTCAGTCTACTTCAAATGAATTTGTGCCTCGGTCCCCTAAACAAATGGTGTGTTGATTAGTTTACCCAACTGAAAACCTAGGGCTGAATGGGTTAAGGATACTGGACTTTCTTCTCCTCTTAGGCTGTTTTTAAAGGGACCACGTGGGGGTGGGGGGTGGGGGGTGCGCTGGTGGAGGTGGGTGTGCAGCCTTTTCAATGGCCACATACCCACCGTCACCTATCTCCACCCATGGAGTCTCCTCTGGTTTGCCAGATGGCTCCGTGGGTGGGTGATGGGTGGAGATGCGTGTTGCGCAGGAGCGGGCACCACCCCCACCCACCTCCCATGGTGTTCCCATGGGCATACATCCATCCCCCACCCACCGCAGTGTCGTTTACACGGACACCCGCCCCTCCGCACA
Organism: Sphenodon punctatus; assembly: GCA_003113815.1. NCBI lineage: Eukaryota > Metazoa > Chordata > Lepidosauria > Sphenodontia > Sphenodontidae > Sphenodon > Sphenodon punctatus. The sequence continues at coordinate 4,007,196 of QEPC01006384.1, forward strand.
CCTGCCCGCACATCCAGCCTTAGAGACCGAGCTTTTGTCTAGGAGACTATTTAAGCACCCGACTCCCTGTTTCTGGATCTAATTCTTCCATGGGGTGTCCTTAAATCGCACTTCCTTCCTTCCTTCCTTCCTTCCTTCCTTCCTTCCTTCCTTCCTTCCTTTCACAAACACCAGCCTCTCCCCCACCATGCGGCAGAAAATTAGCTTGTACCAAAATACTTTCCCCCCCCCCCACTTCCAAACCTGGATGTGGGACAAGTTGGATGTTCTTCAAGAAATTTGGGAGAAATTTCATGTACTCGGGGGTGGGTGGGGTGTCCCACAACATGTAATGAGGATCCTTTGCCCTTTATCGGTCTATTGCACACAGCAAATTTCTACACAGTTTCCCCTTCAAAGTTCTTTGATTCTCATGCTACGGGGGAAATTAGGACGTGAAAACCAGAAGCAGCAAAAGAAATCTCTCTAGATTATTTGAGCAATGGAGAAAAAAAATGCTGATATTTGACTTTCTGAGCCTTCTTCCCTAGAGCTGAGAGGATGGAGGGGAAGGCAGGAGCAGAGGAAAGGAAAAAACGGGGTGAAAGGAACTGCACGGACAGAGCCTTCATTTAAATAAAGAGCAGAATCGCATTGTGCTCCATTGATTACATTTTTTTTTTCTGACTGTTGTGACATTTGCAGGAAGGCTAATTTATTCAAGCATGGAAATCTTTAAAAACTTAATTAAGTTATTTCTGTGATTTCCATGCCTTATTGTTTCGAGTTCACATTTAAACTTTAATTCTGGTTAATATTCATAAAAAATAAGAGAAAAGATTTTAAAGAAAAAATCAACAAAAGGAACTGTCTAATTAAAAAAATAAAGAAAACATGGGGCCTTTTGTCTGCTCTGCTTTAGCAAACCTGTCCCCCAGAAGGTGCATTTAGAGGACTCTTTATCACTGTCCTGGGATGGAATTATGTGTGTGTGTTGTGTGTTTGCAGGGTCCACTGCACTGAGGCCCTTCAGCCTAATGAGGAGGCAGCACATGTATGTAGAATGCAGACACGCACTGGAGTGGAGCGCCCCAGCAGGGCCCATTCCCCCCTAGCTCCCCCCCTGTACATAGTGCAGACACACACTGGAGTGGAGTGCCCCAGCAGGGCCCATTCCCCCCTAGCTCCCCCC
>QEPC01006384.1:4024117-4043763 GCA_003113815.1 Sphenodon punctatus
CAGCCTGGACTCGGGGAGGGTTTGTTTTTTTTAACTTGGGGCTTTAAGTTTTTACATTGCAGCCATTTTTAAATGGCTGCAATGTAAAAAAATCCGGTACCCGGAATCCGGTACCCCGGACCGGATTACCGGGTCGAATCCAATAATGCCGGTACACCTGGTACCGGCATTATTGGATACCGGATTTTACCGGTTTCCCGCCCCTACTGTGTGTCCTATGCTTGTGCCTCGTACAAACTCAGTGTTTCATTACACCCAGGATCTTGATTCAGATCTTTTATTTATTTAATTTTATTTATTTAATATATTTATAACCCGCCCCTCCTGCAAACAGTTCGGGGCGGCTGAAAACTCCAAGGTCAGTTTTGAACTGAAACTCCAAGGTCAGTTTTCATTTCCTTTTTACCCAGAGTAAAAGGGATTTTAAAAAAAATGAAAACATGAAAAGATAGTTTTAGATCAACACTACATGCAAATTGTTTGAGAATTTTTGTTTGGACATTTCTGCCTTGAAACAATTTGATTTTTTTTTCTTTCTTTCTGACAAACCTACAAGCCTTTTGACCTACCACTCTGATGTGGAAGAGAAACTAATTTCAAAATGTCAAAATTTCCAATGGGTTGAAAATTCTGCATTCGGAACAGCTGCAATCTGCAATGCGTTGTGTCACCGTTCTGCTCCCAAAGTCCCTTGACTAGACAACATGTTTTTCTGCTTTGATTTTGCATCTCAACTTTATTATTTAACTCCATGTAACAAGGTACAAATAAAGCCCATTATGCTTTATAGACATAGGACCTTTGTAAACACACACCCTGACAGTAACAGCAAACTCCATATTTTTGAAATGTTGCGTCCCTAAAAACACAATTAAGCCATAATGTTAGAAGCGAGTTCAAGAAGAAGCAATAAAGCAGCTGCCAGGTCAGGTAAACACCCAAGCAAAAGGCTGAAGTGTTTACCAGAGCTGAAAGCCCTTTATTGCGTGGATACTATTTGCTCCGAAGCATTATTTCATTATGCCGACTGTCACCAGGATGTGAATTGTAAATGATTAGGAAGCAGCACAATTTGAGCTCGCCGTGGCATGGCCCCTGCAAGCGGTGATAGTGAATAATGGATTGAAGGTGGGTTATCAAACTGAATTAAAGATCAAAAGTGCGGCTTTGTCCTGGGAAGTGTGAGGCTACTGGCCAGACACACCGTCTGCCAAATTTACAAGAGGTGGAAGAGGGTAGTGATTTTCTGCTCTGGTCTCTGATTGGCCAGTGCTGTCCTTGTGAAGTGGTGGAAAAAAATCAGGAAGGATGATTAAAGAGAGAGATTTATTTTTGAGTGATAGCCAGTCAGAAAAGCCAATTAATTGGCACATCTCTCTTTATCCCCCTCCTACCTTGTTCTAGCCATTCCCACCCTTCCGTGCTCCTATAGACCTGCTCTACACTTGCTCAGTTTATTTATTTCTACTGGCTTTGCTCCATGCCTGAGGAAGGGCTCTGTGTGGCCCAAAAGCTTGCTTATTTCCACCAACAACAGTTGGTCCAATAAAAGACATGATTTGAACCCCTTTGTCTCTGTCTCTCATTTGGGACCAACATGGTGGCCACACTATCTCTTGTTAACATATCTGGGAACTGAAACTGGGTTTATCAAATCTAGGACTTAAACGGGAATCAAATTTGTTTCTCACAAAAATCTTGCAAGAATAGTTACTGAGATCTTGGGACCATCTCCGTAACGGTTCAAGATCTCAGTGAGAATCTTGTCAAAATGTACCATTTACCATGATTTGCTGAGTACCATGTACTGATTTACTGTGTATACTGCCTACTGTGTGCTGCGTTCAGCCCAATAATGTGCATGCGCGCATTGGCTGCCAGAGCTGTTCTGTGCATGCACTGCCCTCTTCCAAGATGGCACCAGCAGCATCACCGCCATTTTGGAAAAGGGAAGCCATTTTGTGCATGCACATTACAGAGATGAACACAGTACAAGGTAAGTGGTACATGGTAATTCGGTATATGGTACATGGTAAATAATGGTAAATCATGGTAAATCGTGGTAAATCGTGAAAATTTCTCAACCAAGAAAGTGTCAATAACCAGGGGCTTTCTTGGTTATCGATTATTGCTAAAGACAAGTCGACAACTGTGATTTTCAGTAAGAATAAGAGAAAATTGAGATCAAGTTTCATCCCCAATCAAATCACAAATACCCAACTTGGGGGCCTCCTGACCCACAGTTTTGGATCCTGAGCACTAGACAATTTCTCTAGCCTCCTTTTGATAGATTGGCACATGATTCCCCCCCAGTCCCCAGCCATGCAACATTCTCTAAATGGGTTGTATTCCCCATTTAAGGCTGATAATAACCCTCTCCCAACAAGAGCTGGCCACGTTCGTATTACTAAATCACCTCCAGATCCAGGAATCCCTCTCCCCACCTGGTAGATGTAATCATCACACTCTCTGCCCCATGCTGGCCTGCAAGTTTGCACGGAGAAGACGGTTTGTCTATGGGAGGATGCTCAAAGGAGGAAATAGGGGGGAGACAGCCAAAGAAAGAAAACACTGGTATTCCCACAGCATCCAAAATAAACATGCTCCGAGTAAGTCATACTTTTAAAAAAAGAAAAGGAAAGCGGGGGAAAAAAGCTCCCTGCGAGGAGAGCTTGATAGATTCTTTCTCTTTAAACAGCTTCTAGCTGCAGCCAAGTGAATCTGAGAGTCCCAGGCGGAGGGCAATACGTGCTCCGGGGTCAGAGGGGAGCAAAGAAAACACGCAAAAGTAAACTCCAGACTCCCAAAGTAAACTCTCGAAAAGTAGACTCCAGAAGTAGACTCCAGACGCATGCAGCTGCTGGCGGCCGGAGCCCAGATAGAATACGGAGGCTCGGGCATAGTCGAAGCAGGAGGGCAGAGATTCCAGAAGGAGATTTCCCCTCCACCCCCCCAGCCCTACATGTTAGGATTTATCATTATTTTCCAAAGGAGAAGAATCTTCTTGCTACCCAGGTTGGGACAGAAGCTGTTGGCCCCACAAACTGATATAAGGGGGGGGGAGGGGAGTCATTTGAGGATGTTGAATTCAGCCAGCCAAGAACAAAAACGGATATCCAGACAAACTGGTAAACTGATCGCCATCTCAGCAATCGACCTAACTCAGTATTGTTGAGTACTGCATACTACCCATTACCCCCGATGAGTTACTCAAATTATTACGTTACCCAGTTATCGTTACCATATTACTGATACCAATGGGTATTTATTATTTATACTTACTACCCCACCACTCTCACCCAATGGCGATTGGTGACAGCTTCTATAAAAAATAAAAAATATAAAAATACAATAATAATATAATATAATATAATATAATATAATATAATATAATATAATATAATATAATATAATATAATATAATATAATATACCAGTTCTGCACAGAAAACGTATCCACCCCACCTTAAACCATCCCTCCCTCCCCCTTGCAAAATGCCTGATGGAAGAGCCAGTGTAGCAGGGGGTCTTCCCAGGGGCACTGGGGTGTCTCTAGGGAATTAGCTCTACCCCGCTGCCATGCCTATTCAGCCCGAGTCTTGGCTGAATCCCCTTCTGAGGAAGGGGGTACCCTCCTGTAGGACCCAACACAGTCTCGCTCAGAGGGTATCAGTCCACAGTACTTTATACAGTACAGTGTACACAATCCCTGGGCTTCCGGCTCATCCGCCTTCACGCTGCAGGCCCAGGTACGTCTCTTTCAGGCACAGGAACACCACAATTCAACACCCCTTGTCCATCGAGCCTGACCTCAAAGCCCCAGGCTCTGGCCAAGCCTTCCCCAAGCATGAGGCTCCCTCCTGGGCAAAGCCTCTCCCAGTACCTGGGTCCACTCTAGTTCTCCAGCCTTCAGCACCTTGGAGAGTGTAGAGTGGGAAGGCTCTCCTTCAGGCTTCTTCAGGGAGATGTTTGCTCCTTCAGCTCCCTGTCAGAGACTGCCTTTTCTCCCAGTCTTGCCTCTCCTTATATCCCCAGAGTGGGAGTGGCCAGATCTCTAGCTTGGCTACCCTTAAAGGGACAGTGTCTTGCCCATTCTGTCACAGGATCTCCCAGCCTGTTTCCTTCACAGGCTGGTCCCAAGCTATGGGGTTGGCTCAACCATGCTCCTATGCATGCTCAGCCCTCTTCCTGGCCCATGCAGCCCCCTTCTTAAAGGGACAGCAGGCTCGCAGGACTGCTCCCTGCTACAGCCAGGTCTTACATTGTCGCCGGAAGGTGAACGGATTCAGGCTGAGATGATCTCCACTGGGAGGACATTCCACAGTGACTGAGCATTAGCCCGATTTGGCCTGGGATGCCCATACATGTCTGTTTATGCTCTGTCAGATGTTAGCCCAGGAGTGCCCCAGGGCGGGCAGGCAGCAAGCCCAGGCTGCTTCCTTGGAAAATCTCTGCCCACGTTTGTGGAGCTCCCCTTCCTCCCTGAGTCATGTGGGTGACAGGATGGCTCTCCAGCCATGAACACATGTGTTTGGTGCCCCTCCCCGACCTGGGCCATGTTAGCTTCAGTTTTCCGACCCGTTCTGGGTCAGAGAGCCATCACCTGCATGTCTATTTTTACTCAATCACACCTTACCAAGGTGTTTGCCCATTTCTGTGCATGTTTTGCATTTATGGTATTTCTATCCATGTTTTATTTACCTTTATCTTAGGCACAAGTTTACCTCCATGTAGCTAAAATGAATAATGAATACATTACCCGTGAAAAATATCCACATTTCCGGGTAGGTCTTTGAGTACCCAACCCTATACCCACACTAAAAATGAGTTATTGCCTACCCAATTTGGATTTAAAATGTGGGAAACCATGCATGTGTGTTAGAGCTGAAGCAAGCAGCTAAAATCCTACTTGCAAGAAATTTCACAAGGTTGAGAAATGGGATGAATTTCTTGACTCTTTCCCAACACAATGCAATTTCTCGATAGTCTAATGCCATGAAATACCTTCCTAGTTTAACTACTTACTGCATTCTATTTACCGTTAATGTACCATTTACCAGTTACCACATTACTGAGGGTACCGTTTTACTTCCGGGGTTTTGTCCATCAGTTGTTTACCTCATTCCTTCCTGAGAAAAAACAAGAATGCTTGCCACCCAGACATCTGCAATTCCCAAACGCAGGCTACCCTGTCCAGAGAGAAGTATAACAAGAGATCCAGGGAAATCTCTTGTTATACTTCTGTAAGTTTGAAAGTTTTAAATAAAAACCCTCCAACAACAAAAAAACTCAACTGAGCATGCTCAGAAGGAGCCTTAATGGTTGGGCTTCCCAAAGGACTTCTCTGGATGGCCTTATCCAGTCTTCTTTGTTTTGTTTTGTTTTGTTTTTACAGGATTGACTTTCCCCTTTTGCAGACTGTCAGCTGCAGAAACATTGATGGAACTTTGCTTGTTAGTGGGACTCTCCCTCCAATCCATCATCCCACTTTGCTCTTCTGATGAGGAGTCTCTTTCCAAGATGATTATGCTTTTTTTTATGGATCTCATGGTGCTGGATTTTTTAAAAAAAAAATCTTGAAGGGGCATCTCTTCTTTATTGCTGTCACTCATATTTACACCCCAGGTTAGCTACGACAGCCTCCATTGCCTTTCCTTACTTAGCTTTTTCAGTCTTCCACTTAGAATTAAGCAACCTGAATCGATGCTGCAATTTCTCCTAGTCTCTTGTTCTCTTCAAGTCAGAATCTCTCTTGGCCTATCACATTTTTCCTAAGTCAAATGCTTAGCGTGCTCCTTGCAGTCTCCAGTTGAAATTCAGCTCAAGGGCAGTCAATAGGTGCTAGAAGGACCTCGCAAGACGCTTCCCCTCTTGGTTTCTCACGGCCAGTTAGAGAACGGAGACTTTACCAGATGCCCAGCAAATCCTGCAAAAGGAGAGGGAGAGAATTACCCTGAGGAATAATAGCTGGATTCCTGCAGAGTTTGTGCAGAGTTTACTCTAATCAATATGTAAGTAATTAAATCCCCTGTGATCAAAGGGTTTTTGGTCCCTTTACAGGCCTCTTGTATCAGAGGAAAGTTTTCTTAATCTACTCCCTCAAACCACCTAGCAGGTCTGCTTGCTACATCTAAGCATCCTGTGATTGCTTTTTATTCCCCACAAATGCTATGCCAAGTTGGAATCTGCAGGCTCAGTTTCACCACCTGTTAGTAATGTCACAAACCCTCATCTCTCGACTGGCCTCGTTGGCTCAATGCATCTAAGAGAACCACATCTGAAAGGCAGCTCACCACAGGTGACACTATGGGGTAGAGATGAAACTAGTATCTGATTTGTTACATGCAGGTAACACCTACATTTTTTTTTTCAGGCACTGTTTTGGGTATCCGATTCAGCACCCAAATACCGACTGAGTATTCGAAAAAACTGAAATTTTTGTTACTGTTTTTTCAATAACCCAATACCCTCAAGCGCCCAAAAAAACACCAAATATTTCCCTGAAACGGAGGTCAAAAAGTTGGAAAATGGGATGAAATCAGTATTTCAGTATACTGATTTGTCAACATTTTGACATTTTGGTATTTTGGGTACCTAATTAAAAATCAGAGCGCTTTCTCACATTATATGGGAGGGGGAAAATGTGAGCGATTCCAATTGTGGCGCTGTTATTGTGGGAATTACTGCATGTGAGAATGCGCTAGTCTGCTTTTATGCTGCCAGAACAACTATCCTTGTAAGAGCTACATTTGGGGACCCGGTCATGCGCGAGTGTTCTTGCGGCATAAAAGCATAAGAACATACGTAGTTCCATACTGAATCAGACCAATGATCCATCAAGTCCAGCATCCTGTCCTCTGACAGTGGCCAATCCCGATCGCGTGGGAGAAGAACCAACAGTCACAATGGGAAATCCATTCCCCGTTGTTCACTCCCAGCTCCTGAGAGTAAGAAGTTCATCCCGTAAGCTACTTGGTTAATAGCCATTAATGGACCTACTCTCCAAGAACATATCCAGTGCTTTTTTAAACCCAGCTATTCTACTGGCCCTGACAATGTCCTTGGGCAACAAATTCCATAAGTTAATTATGCGTTGAGTGAAAAAGTACTTCCTTTAATTTGTTTTAAATCTGCCGGCAGCAATTTTCATGGACTGTCCCCTAGTTCCAGTACGATTTGAGAGGGTAAATAATGGTTCCATGCCCTTTATCATTCTTGTTGCCCTTCTCGGTACCTTTTCTAGTTCGGCTATGTCTTTTTTGAGATGGGGCAACCAGAACTGCACATAATATTCCAGGTGCGGTCGCACCATTGATTTATATAGAGACATTATGACAGCCACAGTTTTATTCTCTATTCCTTTGCGAATAGCTCCTAACATTCTGTTTGTTTTTTTGACTGCTGCTCCACATTGGCCTGAGGATTTCAGTGTATTATCCACAATCACTCCCAGATCCTTTTCTTGAGTGGTAACTCCTAGTTTAGTACCCAGCATTGTTTACTCATAGTTTGCATTATTTTCCCTATGTGCATCACTTTGAACTTGTCCACATTAAATCTCATCTGCCATTTAGACGCCCAGGCACCCAGACTCATAATATCCTGTTGCAGTTCCTCACAGTCTGCTCATTTTTTAACTACCTCGAATAACTTGGTGTTTTCTGTAAATTTGATCACCTCACTCTTAATGCCATTAATGAATACATTAAACAGCACCGGTCCCAATACCGATCCTTGGGGCACACCACTTTTTACATCTCTCCATTGTGAAAACTGACCATTCAGTCCTACTCTTTGCTTCTTATCTTTTAACCTGTTCCTGATCCATAGTAAGACACTACCTCCTATCCCATGACTTTTTAATTTTCTCAAGAGTCTTTTATGTGGGACCTTATCAAATGAATAGTGCATTCTCAACTGTGCTAATTCCTGTGATAAGCAAGCCGTAATCATGATTGTGCAAGTCCCCACGCCCCCCACGTAACGTTATAAATTGCCCTCATTTCGGGCACTGAAAAGGACCTGATATTTTTTGGTTGGTTTGAGTACCATAAATACAAAGGGTGTACTTGTTTCTGTGGGTCCAGTCCACCTTTCAGTTCTGTTTCTGACACCCTTGCATTCAAAGCTTATTGACTATGTGAGTTGCTGCTTTTCTGGACAGACCCTGCCCCTATCGTTTCTCCATGGTGCTGCACCACTGGAGCAGCAGTAGTAGCAGGGGAACAGGCTCTGTCTGTGGAAACAATGGCCCAAATAGAATCCCTTCCCTTGCAAGGAGAAAGGGATCCATTTGGGCTTCAGTATTTTTCTCGCTGCAAACCCCCTGCAAGAGGTACATTCCCCTGGGCATCAGGAGCAGGGTTTCTAGGATCCCCACAGCAGGGTTACAAGGCTCCCCTATTTTCCACACTTATGTATCCTTGACATGATGCAGTAGGCATCCTATATAGAGCTGAATTAAATACCCGCAAAAACAAGTAAAACCATTGAAATTGCAGTATTCAACCCAACCCAACCCAAGAACATTGGGTACTAAGTGGTTCTTGATTCATGCCCAACAAACTTCCCAATGTACCAAAACCCCATCCCAAATTGTTTACTTCCAGAACTGATTTTTCTGTTCAACTTCTGGAACCTATTTTCCAATTTTCAATATCGTGTTTTGACTTACCGTCCGGATTCCTTTACCAATCTACCAATATTGGTAGCTCAGTAATGGTAATACCTGGTATTTTCTAGTAATCAGGTGTCCAATTAGGACATAGGTAGACTGTCGGACACTCGATGCAGTGCCTAAAATTGTGGGTATTACCAGCGGGTAGCAAAGGAACTACCCATATGAGCTTGAATCGTAGGGTATTTTCAGACGTGACAGGGCTCAATTCGCCCCGCCATGGACACACCCTACTGATTCCCCACCGGGGCCAACATGTAACAGCCAACAGTCGTGTTGGCCGCTGGCGGGGGATCCGGGGGGGGGCGGGGGTGTGCGGCACAACATGCGGCCGCACGCCCCCCACACAGTATCAAAAGCGGCCGAGAGATCTAGCAGGATCAAAAAGGTCAAAATTCCTGTGTCCATCTCCCGGCAGAGATCGTCCACCAATGAGGTTATGGAGGCACTGTCTGGTTGATCTCTTTGGGAGGAGTTTCAGGAAGTGACACCGGCCGATGCGGTGGCTGTCATGGAGTCTGTTAGAGCCACTAGTTGTGCATTAGATCCATGCCCGTCACCTGCTGCCACCAGTTGGACCCTCCATTGGACCCCCCCTATCAGCTTCTGGTTCCAGGGACAGGGTCAGGCTGGAACACCCTGCCCAGGTGTGCCGACTCCTTGCCCCCCCTCCAATACTGACAGTTCTTTCTCTCCCACAGGTGTTTCAGTGGGAGACGGGAGCGGTGGCAGGAGCAGCCCGTCAGGCTCAGCACAGCTCAGTGGTGGTGGCAACAGCACCAGAAGGACTGCAGGCTCCCCGCCAGGTCTAAAAGGTGAGTCCTGTGCCATTCAAGCTGCCGGCGGCTCCTCTTAAAGCCCCCCCCAGTCAGCTTCTGGGGTCGGGGTCAGGCCGGGAAATGAGGCTGGTGCTCAGCGGATGGCCACTGCAGCTAGTCTGCTCCTGACCATGGGTTGCCACGGGTAACACCATAGTGTTGTGGATGCTCTAGTCTGCAACTCTATGGTGTGGGGGGGGGGGTCCCACACTGGCGGACCATGGGCCATGGCAGCCACAAGGTCATTTAAACCTGACCCAGGTGGGGCTGCAAGTGGGCAGATACAGGGGTGCACGATCCTTTATTTGTGTTCATGTGAGCACACGTGTGTATGCTCCGTGCTATCTGTGGAACCAAGGAAAGTGCCTGTCTTGTAATTAGGGCTGAAATGGAAAATCAATTTTTATCTTGTGAAAATCTCGCAAGATCCAAGAGTCATTACCGTGAGTTCATTTCATTTCATTTCATTTATTATTTTTATACTGCCCCTCTCACTGATCACAACTCAAGGCACTTTACAAAACATTTTAAATATACAATGCGATAAATGAAATAACATAATACATTGCCAAAATACATAATCAATATCAATTCCATCAACACATACAAGTACATTAGCCCCCAGGACAAACAAATACATCACTGTATTTCCCACATCCACCCCACCCTATACCCCCAGACCCCTCTCTCACCGGGGTACCATTCTACCACCACCCCAAACATCTTGCACTCCTCTTTTCACCAGGGGTGCCAAGACCCCCTCCCTAACCCATTCCCCCATACCCCCTGCTCTCACCAGGGAGATAAAGCTAACACCCCATAACCCACCCACCAATTCCTGAGGGTATTTATTACCCAACCAAAAAACACTCCCTAAAAAACATTGCTGCCTCCCATCAAAACCTCCCGCACAATCCCCCTCCAAAGGGCCCCTCCCAAAGAGACAATCTCGGTAATGGTTCGAGATTTTGGTTGAGAATTTTTCTTGATTTACCATTTACCATGTACAGGGATTTCCCATTTCCCGTGATTTATCATGTACTGTTTACCCATTTACTGGATACCTCTTACTGTTTACCATGTTTGTCCTGGTAATGTGCATGCACTAAGTGACCACTGCAGCTGCTTTGTGCATGCGCAGCCCTCTTCCAAGATGGCGCCAACAGTGTCGCTGCCATTTTGGAAAAAGGCAGCCATTTTGTGCATGGCATTTCTGGGATGAACCCTGTACACGCTAAGTGGTACATGGTAAATTGGTATACAGTACACAGTAAATCACAGTAAACAGTAAATCAAGAAAAACTCTTGACCAAGAAAGTGTCAAGAATTAGGGGTTTTCTCGATGATCAAACCTTGCTAAAAACTAGTCAAGAACCGTGATTCTCAGTGAGAATCAAGCAAAAATAGAGATTGTGTTTCAGTCTTAACTATGTATCCCTATATTATCTATTTGTACATATACCCACATGCACACTACAGAGAGAGCTGGCTTATCAAAAGAGACAAGACTTCCTCTTTGGGCAGTTAAAAAAACAAAAAAATTCAGCCCATTATGTGCTGGGTTTGTAGCTGTCTTTCTGTTCATCAGTTCATTATAGCAAGTGAAAGGATCAATAAAAACAGACTATTGATCAGAAATTCGTCTGTTGAAATGGCGCTGCTAGGACTAGTTAATTTCTCAGTGGCAGAGGAAAATCCATACTGCCCCTTTCCAGATTTTTTTTCTAAACTCCCTGCCAGCTACATTTTGAAGGTTTGGAGCAAACACGGTTAGCGTGCTTCTGCTGCGGGGTTGAAATCATCTCCGGCCACTTGCTAGGTCCTCTTACTCAGAGAGAAGAGGATGATAAGAATGTGTTGGTTTAGAATCGTCTCCTTCACCTAAGTTTGCTATCTTACCTTATTATTTTAAGGGACACCCCTTAGTTCCCACTTCTCTCAGCTCTATAGAACACAATGGGCACCCCATATTTCAGTCCCCATAACTGCATAGCACAGAACAGATGCCCCTTGTTTCAGACGACACAACTCCATAGAACATAATGCCCTCCCCCCTTATTTCAGACCCCATAACTCCATAGTAAAGGATGGATGCCCCTTATTTCAGACCCCAAGGCTCCACAGAATATAATGCCCCCCCTTATTTCAGACTCCAAACGCCACAGAACATGATAGATGCCCTTTACTTCCGACACCACAGCTCCGTAGAACATAATGCCCTTTCTATTTCAGACTCCATACTTCCATAGAACACGATGGATACTCCTTATTTCAGACCCCACAGCTCCATCAAATATAATGCCCCCCCTTATTCCAGACCCCATAGCTCCATAGGACAGAATGGACTTCTCTTATTTCAGATCCAAAAACTCCACAGAACCTAGTGTACATCCCATAACTCCATAGTGTCCCTTGTATTTCAAATTTGTATCTGGCTCTATCCCACCTCAGGGTGCCTTCAGTCAACCCCCCCAGTCTCATTCCTTGTGATTAGTACCTTGCCAGGTCAGGCTCCAGCAGCTGGACATGTGTTTCCTCCTGAGCATTTACCCAGCATTAAGTAGGACTAATGGAAGACAAGCTATTCCCCTGGCCCATAGCTTGTGAATCAGCCCAGACTCTGTCAAGCTGTTTCAGGGTTGTCACTTTGGAGAATTCTGCCCTTCCAACAAAGGCCACTTGAAGCACATCCATGGTCTCTTGGCTGCCTCCCCTTCTGCCCATCTGTTTGGCTGGCACGGCACCCACTCACAAATTGGTCAAATGCTTTGCCCTCAGACCTAGGTGCCAAGCATCTCTGGGAATAAACGGACAGACGGCAGAGCACCGCAAGCATCGGGTCAACTGTCTCGCCGCTTGCCAGCACTCACGTGTGGTTCTGCATGTGCCCGCTGCGTACACAGCTCTCCTGATCATACAGACCGGAAGAAATAGAACCGTATAAAGCAGAGAAGAGGTGAGGGGAATGAAGGCGTGATGAGCTGCTGGAAGCCGGATGCTTTGACCAAGCAGGAAACGGCCATCCTCTAAGCAATGCCAGATGTACGGTGCAGACCTCCTGTGTGCTGAAAATGCCATCATTCCAGACTAAAGGGCTCGTGCCATTTCTTCTGTGATTACCGCCCCAGCAAGCACTAAGATACCAGCTTCCCGTGTGCTGGAGAGGTTAAGTAATGGTCACTGGGCCCGTGGAAACAGCATGCCATCCCTCCGGGAGCACGCACAGCACACACACGTCCATAGTGGAGACATTGTGCCGTGCAGACTCTGCGCTGATTCCACATGGAGGGTGGGGGGGTTGGGTTTGTGTCCACTGACAACAGGACACACCCCACGTGCTGGAAAATCCAGTCAGGCCTTTAGCTTTAAAAGGACACAAGCTATTGGCAGCCCAAGTTCAATTTGCCTGTTCCCCAGAGCCTGTGTGTGTCTGCGGAACTACAGGAAGGCTGACTCTTTTGTTTAAGAGGTACAGACTCAGGAGGTTGGTTCAGGATTAGTGCAGCAATGGATAAACATGTTTCTATTCCCAAACATTCATCGCATTGCCCATTTCCGATTGTCGGCGCACCCCAATGAATGAGACAGGACACCATTGTATGGATTTAATAGGCCACACCCTTTATTGATCCAAAATCAGTCAAATTGAATAGGTGAGGGGGTGACATCGCCTATTGCGATTCAAGGTCCAGTATCCAAAACAGTAACTCAGTTAACTTTAAAACTGCGGGGAGGTCTCGATGTACCCTCGATAACCTCGCCCCAACAATAACGTCTCCCCATCGTCCAGCGCTTACCGCGCGGCCAACGGGGACTTAATCCTTTCGGACTACGAGTAAGGAATTTTGGGTGCCTCACGTTGGGGGGCCATACAATGCCCTACCGCTGTTCCAGGTCACCCCTTCCCAGGGACCACCACGCTACGCATGCCACACCCTGCAATTACGTTTGAGCGTGCCTTCCCCATCTCTTAAGGAGATGACCCCTATGCTTACTTACCCTATCATAAACGATACTGGACCACCGCCAAAGGGTGCGACAATTCTTTCATCTGTAATAAAACATTCACAAATCGAGCGCGTGCACCACACCAAACTATTGGCCGATCGAATTGATCCCATACTGTAAGGAAGGCGAAAACAAACAAGGGGCCCTCTGACCAAATTTCCTTGTCAAAAATTCCTTCCTGGCCCAAACTATGCGACCAGTTCAAAAACCACAGTATAAGGGAGAGGTGGGTGGGTGCTGCTCCGTTCCCTGCTCGTCCTGGACTGAGCAGGGAACGCGTTGCTGTTGCTGCTGACCACCACGTGGTTTCCAGCAGCCAATCAGGGATCTCTATTCTTCGCGCGCTCAGCGAGGGTTGCTAGAGCAACCCTCGCCGACATGCTCAGGGGGGCCTTGCTACAATGCGCTGTGAGCAGCGCTTCAGGAGGCTCGTTGGTGTCCCGCTCATTTGCTAGGAGCGGGGGAGGGCGCGACAACCGCCCCGCCGCCGTTATCAGGCGGAGGGCATTTGTCGGCGCACCCCAATGAATGAGACAGGACACCATTGTATGGATTTAATAGGCCACACCCTTTATTGATCCAAAATCAGTCAAATTGAATAGGTGAGGGGGTGACATCGCCTATTGCGATTCAAGGTCCAGTATCCAAAACAGTAACTCAGTTAACTTTAAAACTGCGGGGAGGTCTCGATGTACCCTCGATAACCTCGCCCCAACAATAACGTCTCCCCATCGTCCAGCGCTTACCGCGCGGCCAACGGGGACTTAATCCTTTCGGACTACGAGTAAGGAATTTTGGGTGCCTCACGTTGGGGGGCCATACAATGCCCTACCGCTGTTCCAGGTCACCCCTTCCCAGGGACCACCACGCTACGCATGCCACACCCTGCAATTACGTTTGAGCGTGCCTTCCCCATCTCTTAAGGAGATGACCCCTATGCTTACTTACCCTATCATAAACGATACTGGACCACCGCCAAAGGGTGCGACAATTCTTTCATCTGTAATAAAACATTCACAAATCGAGCGCGTGCACCACACCAAACTATTGGCCGATCGAATTGATCCCATACTGTAAGGAAGGCGAAAACAAACAAGGGGCCCTCTGACCAAATTTCCTTGTCAAAAATTCCTTCCTGGCCCAAACTATGCGACCAGTTCAAAAACCACAGTATAAGGGAGAGGTGGGTGGGTGCTGCTCCGTTCCCTGCTCGTCCTGGACTGAGCAGGGAACGCGTTGCTGTTGCTGCTGACCACCACGTGGTTTCCAGCAGCCAATCAGGGATCTCTATTCTTTGCGCGCTCAGCGAGGGTTGCTAGAGCAACCCTCGCCGACACGCTCAGGGGGGCCTTGCTACAATGCGCTGTGAGCAGCGCTTCAGGAGGCTCGTTGGTGTCCCGCTCATTTGCTAGGAGCGGGGGAGGGCGCGACAACCGCCCCGCCGCCGTTATCAGGCGGAGGACATTTGTCGGCGCACCCCAATGAATGAGACAGGACACCATTGTATGGATTTAATAGGCCACACCCTTTATTGATCCAAAATCAGTCAAATTGAATAGGTGAGGGGGTGACATCGCCTATTGCGATTCAAGGTCCAGTATCCAAAACAGTAACTCAGTTAACTTTAAAACTGCGGGGAGGTCTCGATGTACCCTCGATAACCTCGCCCCAACAATAACGTCTCCCCATCGTCCAGCGCTTACCGCGCGGCCAACGGGGACTTAATCCTTTCGGACTACGAGTAAGGAATTTTGGGTGCCTCACGTTGGGGGGCCATACAATGCCCTACCGCTGTTCCAGGTCACCCCTTCCCAGGGACCACCACGCTACGCATGCCACACCCTGCAATTACGTTTGAGCGTGCCTTCCCCATCTCTTAAGGAGATGACCCCTATGCTTACTTACCCTATCATAAACGATACTGGACCACCGCCAAAGGGTGCGACAATTCTTTCATCTGTAATAAAACATTCACAAATCGAGCGCGTGCACCACACCAAACTATTGGCCGATCGAATTGATCCCATACTGTAAGGAAGGCGAAAACAAACAAGGGGCCCTCTGACCAAATTTCCTTGTCAAAAATTCCTTCCTGGCCCAAACTATGCGACCAGTTCAAAAACCACAGTATAAGGGAGAGGTGGGTGGGTGCTGCTCCGTTCCCTGCTCGTCCTGGACTGAGCAGGGAACGCGTTGCTGTTGCTGCTGACCACCACGTGGTTTCCAGCAGCCAATCAGGGATCTCTATTCTTCGCGCGCTCAGCGAGGGTTGCTAGAGCAACCCTCGCCGACACGCTCAGGGGGGCCTTGCTACAATGCGCTGTGAGCAGCGCTTCAGGAGGCTCGTTGGTGTCCCGCTCATTTGCTAGGAGCGGGGGAGGGCGCGACAACCGCCCCGCCGCCGTTATCAGGCGGAGGGCATTTGTCGGCGCACCCCAATGAATGAGACAGGACACCATTGTATGGATTTAATAGGCCACACCCTTTATTGATCCAAAATCAGTCAAATTGAATAGGTGAGGGGGTGACATCGCCTATTGCGATTCAAGGTCCAGTATCCAAAACAGTAACTCAGTTAACTTTAAAACTGCGGGGAGGTCTCGATGTACCCTCGATAACCTCGCCCCAACAATAACGTCTCCCCATCGTCCAGCGCTTACCGCGCGGCCAACGGGGACTTAATCCTTTCGGACTATGAGTAAGGAATTTTGGGTGCCTGACGTTGGGGGGCCATACAATGCCCTACCGCTGTTCCAGGTCACCCCTTCCCAGGGACCACCACGCTACGCATGCCACACCCTGCGATTACGTTTGAGCGTGCCTTCCCCATCTCTTAAGGAGATGACCCCTATGCTTACTTACCCTATCATAAACGATACTGGACCACCGCCAAAGGGTGCGACAATTCTTTCATCTGTAATAAAACATTCACAAATCGAGCGCGTGCACCACACCAAACTATTGGCCGATCGAATTGATCCCATACTGTAAGGAAGGCGAAAACAAACAAGGGGCCCTCTGACCAAATTTCCTTGTCAAATATTCCTTCCTGGCCCAAACTATGCCAGGAGTATAAGGGAGAGGTGGGTGG
Organism: Sphenodon punctatus; assembly: GCA_003113815.1. Classification (NCBI taxonomy): domain Eukaryota; kingdom Metazoa; phylum Chordata; class Lepidosauria; order Sphenodontia; family Sphenodontidae; genus Sphenodon; species Sphenodon punctatus. Next base: position 4,040,711 of record QEPC01006384.1, read on the forward strand.
GTGGGTGCTGCTCCGTTCCCTGCTCGTCCTGGACGAGCAGGGAATGCGTTGCTGTTGCTGCTGACCACCACGTGGTTTCCAGCAGCCAATCAGGGATCTCTATTCTTCGCGCGCTCAGCGAGGGTTGCTAGAGCAACCCTCGCCGACACGCTCAGGGGGGCCTTGCTACAATGCACTGTGAGCAGCGCTTCAGGAGGCTCGTTGGTGTCCCGCTCATTTGCTAGGAGCGGGGGAGGGCGCGACAACCGCCCCGCCGCCATTATCAGGCGGAGGGCATATCTCTTTCCCCATGGAAACTTTAATTGTATATCAGTTTATTCAGTCATTTTGACTCAGCTCTTTTGGCGTTTCAGCCTCCTCCGGTCACTAAGGTTCCCAGTCTTGTGGTGTTCCCGGATCCTGTGCTATGTCAGAATAATTGGTCATGCTGATGGACTTTTTACCAACTCTACCTGGTGAGAACTACTGCAGCCCTTTCTGTCGGATTTGAAACTGGCCACTATCATTCATGCCTTACTAGTCTCCTTGCTAAGCTGCTGCGATGCACTCTACCTGGGGCTTTTGAAAATCTCATCCTTAAGGTTAAGCCATAGGTCATTTCCAATGTGTATAAAATGCACAAACCGGGGCAGGTCGCTTTATTCTAATTAGCATTTTCTTCCTTGGGACAGGCGACGTCCCAAGTCATCACACCGGCAGAGGCAGCTTTTGGAACTGGCAACAACCAAGCCAAATGCTTTCCCTTTCTCCCCTTTAGAAGATCTTTGTGCCGTTTTGGAAGTTTGTAACCAGGGCAGCAGCAGAATAAGTCTCCCAGTTCCCCTTTAGGAAGGACTGAGGAGGTGGAAGAGACTGCTGCATTTTCTGTCCATAGCACATTTGTGTTCTTAGAACTTTACTGGCCTTTTAAATAAGTAAAAGGTCATTTCTAATGCACCAGTGACCATCCCATCGATTTACATGGGCATTGAAGCTCTAAGCTCTTGCCTGCCTTGGGAGTGGTTTGTCTCTGTGCCTTTGTGTATGTATGTGTGTTGTGTGTGTGCACCTGCCTGTGCTAAAGTGTGTGTGTGTGTGTGTGTGTGTGTGTGTGTGTGTGTGTTCGGACACGTGTTCTAAGCGTGCCTTGGCATGTGTGTGTTGCAGCAATTGCTTGCAAGACTGCACAAAGGCTTAACAGTTAATCTGATTTTTTGCACTGCTCTTGTTTTCCCCAATCAGAACTGATAGATTAAAAAATTCCCAGCAAAATGTCCAACTCCATAGGCTGCTCCCTCCTCTGTCAATAGAGGGAACTGAAATCCGCCATCTCTCTCCCTCCCCCCATGGCCAGCAACTCAAATATTTATAGCTGGCTTTTAAAAACACTAATTGTGTTTCTAATTGTTTTCCCTGAAAGCATTGGAATTGTTGGTTTTGTTGAGGTTTTTTCACACCACTGAAAACAGGCACTTTAAGGGTTTATGAAGAACATTTTATCAAAGACAAGATACAGGAACGACTCTGCTCCGATGACATTTCCATTCTGATCTCCTGCTTTTATTATTGATGCAGGGATGGAGTGGGCAGCTGGGGATTTTTTTGGTGACTAACCAGAAGCACAAAATACACCCGGGGCCAGCCTGAGTACACTTGAATTTCTACAGAGTGGGGAGTTGTTATCTAGGTAAGAAGAATAATACTTTGCATGAAATGATTGATCCTGGCTTGCGCCGAAATGGATCAATGGGAAGTTTCTCATCAGAAGAGAATCTGGCTTTTATGGAGAGTTTTTCATCTGAGGCCATCAACGCATTTTACGTGCATTAAGTAAGAGTCAAGTCCTGACTCCTGTGCAGGGCCAGTCTTGCTTCAGTGCAACCTGGGGCGGTCACCCCGGGCCCCACTCTTTCTGAGGGCCTCTATTTTCAGCAGAATAGGTTGTGGGACCACCACTCCCTCTTAGTGGGGTCCCTTCAGGACACCGCAGAGGTTTCCCCCAAGAGGGAGGGGCCACCAGGGACCCCACATTTTATCTTTGCCCTGGGCCCCATAAATCCTAAGGTTGACCCTGCTCCTCTGAAATAGGGGATTATTGTCTTTCTGTTTTACTGGTAGTCCTAAAACAGCCCAGCAAGCTGGTGGCAGAGCCAAGAGAAGAACACGAGATCGAGATCTATGTGTTAACCCTTTAGAGTTAAACCAATGTATATGCATACATACTTCCTCCTCCCACATGCTCATGTGGCTGGAGACCTGGACACAAATCTTCTAAGGTTAGCTCTGCAGGAAATGGAATAGCTGCTAGCTTAGTGGGGTGGTTAGTCGATGTCATTCATCTGCAGGAAACTATATCACTCTTGGATGAAGCTGCAAGATAAATGAGCCAAATATTCTCTGGAGCCATAGAGGAGGGGGTGCAATTCATTTTCATTGAATTTGTAACAAAAAAAAATGAATCTCTATTAGTTTTCATTACAAATTCAGCTAAACCAACGTTCATATGAAACTAAATTTGTTTGAAAAAATCTATTTTCATTTTGCCCCTATAGGGCTCTGTATTTCCTGCTATGAGGTTGCGAAGCACTCCAGGGAATGCAGAAGGGAGGGGGAGGGGAAGAGAGGTCAGGAGACATGATTGGCATCCATGCTGGCCAGTTGGTATTGGGAACACATTCCGCAGCACCATGATGGATGCAGAGAAATAGGGATGGACAAACAGATCACGGTTCGGGTTCGGCCGTTCGGTTCGGCTGCGTTTGTTTCGTCCGTTCGGTTCGGCAGTTCAGTTCGGCTGCGTTCGGTTTGTCCGTTTGGTTAGTTCGCTGGGTTCAGGTTTGCCCGTTCGGTTCGGATGCATTCGGGAAATGTTATGGGTGGTTTTTTTGTTTTTTATGGTTTTTTGGTTTTTTATTGGGTTTTATATGGTTTTCTTTTGTTTTTTATTTGGTTTTTTTGTTTTTAATATGGGTTTTTTAAAAAATAAATCTAATATTATATCTATCTATCTATACTAAATCTAACTGCTATTAACTATTCTAAATGCTATGAACTAAATGGATTATCTAATAAGT
>QEPC01006384.1:4048662-4065497 GCA_003113815.1 Sphenodon punctatus
CATGGTTGCCTTGGTGGCCATGAATTGTCGCTCCGCCCCAACAAGCCCGGCATCGGCATGGATGTTGAAGTCCCCCAAGAACCAAGGTCCTAGAGGAGTCCAACACCACCTCCGAGGCCAGTTCTGCTAGCGTGGTAAGGGATGCTGCCGGACAGGAAGGGGCCCGGTATACCAGCAGCACCCCTAACTTCCCCCCGGTCAAATTGAACACCACGTGAAGGGCCTCAATACCCACAATCTCCTGGACTAGAAAGCTCCTAATAGGCCACTCCTCTCTAAAAATAGTGGCTACACCACCTCCCCGGCCATCCGTGCGGGGCTGATGCTGTACGGCCGGAATGAGATCAGCCAAAGTTGGACCGGCCAGCTCATCCAGCCAGGTCTCCATAATACATGTGAGGTCCACGGCCCCATCCGAGATTAAATCCCGGACAAGTGGGGCCTTGTTCACAACAGACCTCGCATTTAACAGCAGCAGCCCCCCACGTGTGGACCTTGGACCCGGCTCCTCCCTCTCCCTCAGTGGGGGGATGGCGACCTGCACCTGCCTCAGGTACCTTGGTCCCCTAGGGGTGCGCGCCATCCGGCCCCATGGACCATACTGTCCCCGCCCCAGGACCACCCCAATAGCCGCGCCCTCCCCTCCGTCCACCTGGCTATTTCCGGGTGGCGGAGGGGACAAGCCGGCTCTCCCAACAGACTTCTGCAATTCCCCCCCACCCCCCAGATGCTCACAAAGATCTTTTGTGATGGATATGCCCATTTTTGCGGGTAGACATTTCAGTTTTAGTTATGGGCATCAAGTCAGGAGGAGAGCACTGCAAAACCAGATATGACATGGAGCTCAAGAGAGGAGAATACTCCCAAGGCTACCTCAGCAAAGGTCCCTCAGAGACTTCCCACAAGCAGAAGGAAGAGACAAATCTTGGCTCCTACTGGCCTTTAGTTTAGCTGTCTGAGTCACCCAATTAGACAGGAACCAGCGTAATGCAATACTGGCGGCTTGATCAGGGCAGAATAATTGGCTGCAGATCTCAGAATGAGCACGATCGTACAGAGGGATATTATAATCATCAAGCCATGTGCAGCTGAGAGCTGGGATTCCATAGGCCACTAAAGAGGCTTCCCACAGAGAAGCCACCGCTTTGCTCACTCCACAGTCTCTGATTTAGATCTTTGGCTGGGGGTGGGGCGGGGGTTCAGGCTCAGATGTCTCATCGCAAATTACAGCAAACTAACATGATGAGGAGGAGGAGGAAAAAGTGAGAGGGAGGGGGCATCTGCCATGGAGGGAGCAGAGCAGGGCTGCTTTTGAAAGAGTCAGAAACCAGCTGCCTACCTGCAGCAGTCTTGATGAAGTGCAATGGGACAACAGATCTGCAGCCTTCTATTTATATGGGGCCTTCCCTCAGGAGTTTGGTGGTGTTCTTTCAACATTGATTCGATCTAGCTTGTCTCCCAATGAGGGAAAGTGGAGACCCCATAGATATTGATTCAGGGTTAATGACTACCCCCTGTTGAAAAACACAATCAGAGGAGGCACGGTTTATGTAGGCTGAGGCCATTACTGTTTCTCCTCAAGGAACTCCCTTTGGTTGACTCTTACACACCTCACAGGGCCATGGAGTGGCTGCTTTAATGCCTTCCCTCTCATTTGATTTTTAATTACAAGAGTGAAACAACTTTGAGTTTCAAGGTTTTGAAGAGTTCTTCTTACTGGTTACAGCTAGGCCTAAAATGAGAAATTTCGGCAAGAGCTCTTTCTGTCTGAAGAAGGGCATTCATCAAGATTCACACAGCATGGAAACTTACTAGCTTCCTGTTGTTTTCACCATTTTCCATTATTATTTGCAAGTTGAATGGTGCTGCTCCAGACTGGTTTCAAACCCTGCATACACCCCAGGGGTGGTACTGGAGACAAAAATCCAGGGAAGCACTGGAAATTGCCATAAAAGTGCTGTAAAACTGTCGTAAAATTCCCAGAAAGTGACAAAAACATCCAGGGAAGTGATGAAAAGTGACAAAAATTCCTGGAAAGTGCCGAAAAGTCCTGGAAAGTGATGAAAATTACTTTTAAAATGGCGGAAGCAATGGAATCACCAGAAACTGATGAAGTACCCACGGACACTCTCAAGTGCTCCCAAAAGGTTGGCATTTCTTTTTGGAATGGGAATACTTGCTCTTGTCTCAGCCCTAGTTCCAGCCAAATTAGACCTAAAGCAAATCTCCATCATTAGTCTTTGTCCAACAATTTCACTCACTTTGAATCGGATCCAAAGAAGCAGATACAAACACTATAGTCCGCCAGGACTATTGTTCGGTTCCATCTTTGTTTCCTCAAACGAATATCCATTTCAGTTATTTTGGTATTGCCATTTTGCCATTTCAATTCAGTTATTTCAGTCACTTCATTATATCGGTTACTTTCCTCACCGTTTGTGCTATCGGGACAAACAGGCACGCAGTAGGGCTAAGTTACCAAAGTGATCAAAGTGACTGAAATAATAATAATAACAATATAATAAAACAAACCATGATATTCAAATATCGCTTCCATGGTAAATAATTATTCACCTATTTGGTTGACTTTCCAAAAATGCCAAATAATATTCGTGGATATGGAAGCATCATGTCGTCAGTAGCATCCGTTTGCTAAGCTAGTCTCCCATCATCTATGGCTCTCCCAATGCATCTCCATCCTGGCTGACAATACCTTCTTATTCCAAATCTGAGCCTACACAGAACACTTTAGAAGTACTTTGATCCTAAATTGCCCGTGCCCAGGTATTGCTGTGCTCTATTCCCACCTTCACAACACTGCCGACATAACTCTATCCTGGCTTGTAGAACTCCGTGCTATCATTCCATCCTAGTGAGATCGCAGCACTAGTGGCACTGGTCCCTCAAAGAGGCCAGTCCACAGGGTTCCTCCTTCCTCTGTGAGAGCTGGCTTCAGGGTTCTGCTTTCTGCTCATGACACAGGAGCCATGCAACGTATAAATTTGAGCCCTTGGCAGAGGCACTTCAAATCCGATCTTGACAAAAATTCCAGGCGCAACACTGTGCCTTAGGTCTAAACTCTTTCATTCCCAACAGGCCAAAGTTCTTTCATTACATCTTGTGGCTTTTCTCAGAATGGTTATGAATGTTCCCATTGAAAACACACCCAGAAGAATAGCAGTGTGAATCATTTATGAACTGGAATTAGTTTGCAAGATCTCTTGCTTTTTAAATGCTTGGCGTGCCTTGAGCCTTGGAGGGCCTTGTGGCGGGAGAGACAGATTGATTGAGGCATCTATTCGATATTTCCAGTCTGTAGGTGTGCTGTCTCCAGCCGATCTCACATTATTTCCCCCCTCCTCTGTCTCGTCCGTTGGGATGTGAAGTGCCTTCAGGTTTCCAAACAATAAGAGACAACACATGCTGTGAAGAAGAAGACACCGCTCTTCCTGAGTCCCTCTGTAGCCTTTCAGGAGTTTTACTGTGGCTCCGCCGAGCTGATGTGCAATCCTGATTTCTCTTCGCACAAGCCAGTCAAAAGGGACTGTCTCAAAATCCCTTCTTGAGCAGAGAGTGGTTTACATCCAGATTGTGCATGGAAGGATTATCTGAGTGCCTATAGCAGGAATGGTGAACCTTTTCCTTCTCACGGGTCACTTTGAAAATCAGCAGAAGCTTCACAGGCTGAATAGGAGTTATGGGGAGTCAGTATGGATAAATCCTTGCAGGATCGAGGCCCAAGCTCAGGGACTGAAGGGTTAGACAAGCTGGGGTCTGGAGCCGGTGCAGGGGTTGATGGCTGGGAGGTCGGATCAGGTACTGCATCAGGGGATAAGCCAACTGGAGTCTGAAGCCGATTAAGGGGTCAAGCCAGGAGGTTCATCTTAGGAAAAGGGATCAAGGAATGGGCAGGTACAGGGCTAGGAAACAGGCTGCAGGGAGACTGGTGTTGAGGAGGAAAAGGGGGTGGGTGGGAAACTGGTAGGAAGCACAGGAGTTAAGAGAGTGTATAGTACAGAGTCATTGGAAGTGTTCAGTAGGCCTGGTTCAGATAGGCCATTCTGATTTTGCGGAACTTTTTCGTGCATGCACAAAATGACTGCCACCATCCAGCAAGATGCTCCAGCATGGTGCCACCCTCTTGTACAACGGCAGGCATTAAAATGTTTTGGTGGTGGTGGTCTGTTCGGTCTGAGTCTCAATCGAACCGTACGAAATGCCCAGTTCTAATCAGAACTCAGAGTGGGTGAAATTCCGACTTCAGCCCTAATGCTGAGCTACTCTGAGGAACCTGAGAGACTGTCACACTATCATAGTCAGCTGGCGGTTCAGGTGACCAATAAGGGGGCAGAGTCTCTGAGATTTACAGGAGTCTCAGCTGGGCTGACTTATCATGGTAATGCAGAGTCAGAAGGCGTGTGACCCGGACTGAGGGCACTTAAGGGGTGTGCTCAGGATGGATGGAGGAAGGGTGAGGTCCAGATCATGGACGGATGCCATGGATCCATTCCTTATCCTGGAGTACATGCCCTCCTAATGCGACTCCCTCCTCCTGAGCTCACTTGGTCATTGCTGGAGGGTCCATGAGCCAGACCCAGGAATTAGAAAGGGTTCAAATAAAAAACAGGCATAGGCCAGATTTGGCCCATGGTCCAGATGTTCCCCGCACCTAGCCTAGAGAATGGGAGGAGGCTGATAGTCAAATCAATGAGGACCGCATTCTGTGGTGAGAGACCACTGAAAGGCAGCCTGAGGCTAAACTTTGTGCATTTTCTGATTTTTCCTCCCATGGGAAATGCTGATGTTTCATGGTAGCCCTGCAGCAGGATCTGGGATGTAAATAAATGTTAGAACATTGTATATTTCCCACATGACAACAATTCAGTACAACCTCCTGCATCAACTATCCAGACACCTCAGGGGACAGACTGTTAGTACCATTAGAGAAATGTCTGGATAAGGGATGCGGGGGGTCAAAAAGCGTGGCAGGAATAAAGGACATTTTAATGTACTATTGTTTAGTATTATTATTTATTACATTTTATTGATATTAGTGATTGAAACTTGGTCCTCGGTTTTCCTCAGAAAACACCGACACCAGGACATTTTACTTGATTTTCTGAGTTCTGAAGTTTCGAGGAAGGGCCCCCGAAACGTTGGAGCTCAGAAATTCCTTGGCCGAGTGCAGGGAAGGGGGCTGGAGGCCAGAGCTAGGTCCTTCCCCGGCCCCCACTGGCCAGGAGAGACTAGACCAGCGGGGGCCAGGGAAGGGGGGGGAGCTAGCAGGGGCTCAGGGGTGGGCTGCTCACCCTCCAGAGGGGGTCCGGCAATGCGTGACTTCCTACAGACTGGGTAAGTTTTTTTAAAAAGGGGGGGAGGGACTTGGCCTATGCAGAAGGGCTGTGCTGATGGTGTTAGTGCCTCCGTGGAAAGGTCTGAGTCATTCAGCCCTTCTGAACACGCCCAGCCTGTTCTTTTCTTTTTAAAATTTACCTGGTCTGGAGGGTTCTCGGAGCGGCCCGAATACTTGGAACTGGTCCTCGGACCCTTGGAAATACTCACAAATAATTGCTTTAATATCCAGTGCAATCCTAATTGATATGCCACCCTACTCCAAAAAAAGGACTCAAAGCAGCCCATGAATAAAAAAGGATAATATCAAAAATTCAGACAACCTTCTCAGCCCCCAAATCCACCCCACCTCTGTCCTATTGAAGCAAATGGAGCTTTTGCCAGTGCTAAGTGCTTTCCTCAGCGCTATCCACCCAGAGGATCACACTTCCCGTGATAGACAAAGACAGACAGATGGGGATCAATAGACAGATAAATAGATTAGCTAGATAGATGGGTGTCATTAATGGGGATGGAAAGATAAATGGCTAGGCCAATTTCTGGCCCATCAGGGATGGGCAATCAGTCTTAGCTGGTCTTTTTCCAGACTAACCATCAGCTCCAGCCTCTGCCCACCGAGTTGTTTGGATTCCACTGGGAGGAAATCACGCAGCTCCTCCGTTTCGAGGGAGAACGAGCCAGTCTGTGCTGCCATGGACAGAAATTTCATTTCTCAAATGTAATTTGGCTGGAGGGCGCGGCAAGAGGGTTGCAGCTGCAGGAACGAAACCAAATCATGCTCAGTCAGGACTATAATTGTGTATGTAAAAAAGAGAAAGAAAAAATCCTAGAGGTCGTGTTTTCTCTTCTTGGTATTACAGATGTACCTGTCATCTTATTTCCCCTACTGAGTGACTGTAGGAGCACGATGCGGATACTATCATTTCCTCCACTGGGTGTTGGAGGGAGATTTGCAATATAATTTCCTGTGCCAGCCAGACTATGAGGATACTTCAGTGTAGCCACACAGCTGACTGCATGTTACTGCTTATTTAGGGCCTAGATAGCAATGGGAGTTTCCTCAATATTTTCAATGGACTTTGGATCAGCGACAGAAGCTCAGTTCTCCCTCCCCTCCCCCCTTCACTTCATGGCTGCAGGAAAGGCAGGATGATGGATATGTGTGTAGCTCCACTCTCGTATTTCCCATGCTGAATGCTTGCTGCTCTCCCCCCACTCCCATAAATAAGTTACGCCACCTCCGTGGGCTCAGTTATAAAGATTAGATTGGCCATGAATAAACAATATTCACTTTGCTCTGCAATCCTGCATTAAATCCCTCGAGGTGCTCCACTGGAGAAATACAATATTGTTTTACCAGGTCTTAAATTAGATGGTGTCGTTTGTATAGATATTAATCACTGGATGAAAGGGACGCCCATCAGGAAAAGCCTAAACAGTTGTGTTCCATAACGGCTCCTACTCACCGTTGTGTCTTAAACAATGCAAACTGAAATCTTTCTATGAGGCTAACTCATCATTCCCCTGGTTTGTGCTGTTTCATTGGGCTGCATTGGTTTCTTTGTGGTAGCTTGCACCAATTGGGACCATGAAACTTAATTAGAACTTTCCCGTTCTGCATGGAGTTGTTGCCAAATTCCACGGTCCCCTTCTACATGTCAGAGCAGTGCTGCTGGGGCTTTTACAAAGAGCAGCTCTCTTATGAATTGTAACGTAGACATTCCCTCTCCAGGAGAGCTGAAAGGTGTACCTAAAAAAATGGATATCCCCATTAAATTTCCACCCAGAGGATCACACTTCCCATGATAGACAAAGAGAGACAGATGGGGATCAATAGACAGATAAATAGATTAGCTAGATAGATGGGTGTCATTAGATCCCCATTAGTTCGGCTTCCCAAATCGAACTAAACATTTTGGTTACTTTGGGGACCCAACCCAGTTTTCAATAGGTATCCAGTATACCAAAATACTAGAGGTGTGCAGAACTTAACTCAGTCGTTTTCATTTTTAATTTTTGTTTTCTGTTTAAGAAAACCATTCATTTCAGGGCTTTTGTTGAAAACTGGTCATTTTTGTTAACTTGTTTAAATGGCTGCATTGCTGCCATTTTGGAAAAAGGCAGGCAGTCGGAACATGCCGTGGCCATTTGGTGCATGTGCAGACTGGATGCCCTTTTCCAAAATGGTGGCAATGCTGCCGGCACCATTTTGGAAAAGGGCATACCTGCAGAGCATGGCCCTTGTGGCATTTTGCACATGCAGAGTTCTTTTTTTAATTATTTTTTTTTAGTTTTTAACAAAAACGAATGAAAGTTAACAAATGTTGTTTCTTATTCATTCATTTTCAGAGCCTTAGTTATGAAAACGAATGGGTCTCTATTCATTTTAGTAATTTAAAGAAAACCAGAATCAAATTGCGCACCCCTACAAAATACTGTCAATACTGACAACTGGTATACAGAAATACTGATATACCGACAACCGCTTTGCCAAATTACAGATTTCTGTCCTAATTTCATCCTGGATTTTGTGGGGGTTTCAGGTATTTTCAGGCAGCAGAAGCTGCGTGAAATTTAAATGTACAGCCACTGTTCATTATAAACAGGGGACTGCTGAAGCCCTGATTTTGAGGAAACCGCTTGACCTACGTTTCTGACAATTTAAACATGGCTGTAAGTTGTGAGGAGGGCTAGGGTTGACGACCTCCTAGTAGAGCTAGATAGGGGTTGGATGACCCTTCTAATTCTATTGGATTTGTCAGCGGCTTTTGATACAGTTAACCACAAGATGTTGGTGACTCACCTGCAGGACCAGGCCGGAGTGGATGGAGCCATTTTATGATAGTTCTGTTCTTATCTTACCACCAGATCACAGCAAGTGGTTCTAGGGGATTGTACCTCTACCCCTGGGGCTTTCTCATGTGGTGTCCTGCAGGGTTCCATTCTGTCCCCACCTGTTTAACATGTATATGAAGCCACTTAGGGAGGTCGTACGCAGCTGGGGAGCTTGTTGTCATCAATATGCCGATGACACCCAGCTCTATTTATCATTTTCATCTGCTGTTTCCTTGTTATCTCTATGTCTGGCCGCTGTGGGGGACTAGATGAGGTCGAGGCAACTGAAGCTCAATCCCGATAAGACAGAGGTGATGTTGATTGGTGGGGTCAGTGACCTGGGAGAAGGGAACACTCCCATTATTGGGACTTTTCGTGTTCGCCCTCCTTTGGTTCCAAATGTGCTGAGCCTGGGGGTGCTCCTGGACTCACAGCTGTGCTTGGATTTCCAGGTGTCAGCTGTGACCCAGGGGCATCTCCCACCAATTACATCTGGTGAGGCGGCTCCACCCATATGTCTCAGACTTCGACCTAGCCACCATCATTCATTCATTTGTCACCTTGAGTCTAGAGACTATTGCAAAGCGCTGTACGTGGGGCTGTCCCTGGTGAAGCTGCAGCTGGTGCAGAATGCATTGGCCTGTCTCTTGACTGGGATGGGCAGCAGGGAGCACATCACACCAGTGATCCGTGCACTGCACTGGCTGCTTGTTGTCTTCCGGGCCCGTTTCAAAGTGCTGGGTTTGACCTTTAATGCCCTAAATGGTCTGGAACCTGCTTACCTGAAAGATCGCCTCACTCCCTGTGTCCCTGGGCAGCCCATGCAGTTGTCCAGGACCCTCCTGGAGGTCCCATGCTTCCAGTGGGTCCCATGCTTCCAGCAGGTGTTCTCAGCAGCTGTGCCATTGCTTTGGAATGCCCTCCTGGTGGAGGTTCTCCTCAGCCTGAATCTCTTTGCCTTCCAACTTAGTTGCAAGACCTGGCTCTTCCACCAGGTGTTTGGCAGGGGACTTGTGTTACGGGAAGGGGTTGGGGTGTTTTTTTTACTGGTCGTAAATTTTTAGCTCTGTTTTTTATGTTTTTTTACGTTGGGGTATTTATAGTGATGTATTTATTTTTATATTGTGAGTATTGCTGTGAGCCATATCGAGTCACCTTATGCAAGAGGGGCAGGATAGAAGTGCTTATAATAAATAAATAAATAAATAAATAAATAAATCCAGTTGAGAGTTTTGACTTTAATGGGCTAAGCTCTAAACTGAACCATCAGTCCTGCACATACAATCATAATACCGTAAGTGTGCATTGGCCTCTTGCACATGCACCCTTTTTCCCCCCAGCTTAGCCTCAAAGTCAGTTGGCTATTACCAGTTTTCATAAACGCATTCAAGTTTATGCCAATTAGGAGTGGCACGAAGCGTAACTATTTTTCTCTGTCAAATGTTGGAGAGGTATGCATCAGTTCCATAGAGCCCCATAGAGCAGACATTCCACCCACAGCCCCACGGAGCCCCACAGAATACACATCGCCATAGCTGTGTGCCTTTCATTGCCTAGTGTCCATGCACCAAATGGCAGTGGTCATACTGTGGAACGAGAATAGGAATGCCTTATCGAACAAAATGACCAAATTCCATTGAATAACGGAATCCAGTCGACAATGAAATTGCAGCACTACATGGAGTATCTGTGTGAACAAATGTAAGTGAAGGAGAAACTAGCAGAGTCAGCCAAGAAGCGAGACAAAATAAGTCAAGAGCAAGCAAAAATTATTATTATTATTATTATTATTATTATAGCGCTAGCAATGTACCTGGTGCTTTACAGAGAATAAAATAGACACAGTCCCTGCCCAAGAGCTCACAATCTAAAGACAGGGGGAGGGGAGACAGGGAAGGGGGAACAGAGGGAAAGGCAAGGGATGCAACATTCATGAGGATGCGAGAGCTCAGGGACACGTTCTTGGCTTGGTTACAGTAAATTGGGAGTTTACAGATAACAGGTGGGGGATAATCCTGGGTGGGGATGATTAGCAGGAGTTCGGAAGGGCGGAGCGGAAGAGGTGGGTTTTAAGGAGGGACTTGAAGGTGTGGAGGGTGGGGGAAAGGAGGACGAGGGCAGGGAGGGAGTTCCAGGTGTGCGGGGCAGTGAGGGAGAAGGGATGAAGGTGGTTGGGGGAGCAGGGGAGGTGTGGGAGGGTGAGGGAGGGGATGGAAGAGGAGCAGAGCGCTCAAACAGGGGTTCGTAGGGAGATCGGGGCAGAGAGGTATAAATGTATAATTAACGTATGGAATTTGTTGCCAGAGGACATTGTCAAGGCGAGTACATAGCTGGGTTTTAGAGGTGTGCAGCAGGGATCATTGTTCTTTTTCTTTTTTTGTTTTTAATTTTTGTTATTTAAATCTGCTGTTTTCGTTTTCAAAAATATCAAAAACATTTTATTTATTTTTTGCTTTCATTTTCTATTTCATTGGTTTCAAAGTAAAACACATTTTTGGCTGTAACGTTTTTGTATTTCATTCTATTTGGATGAAACCTGGGAGTGATCACCTCAACTAGAAGGCATGAGGTGTACCAGATGCCAGAAAGATTGGATAAAGGAATCATATTTTATAAGTAGTTGAATTATGCTATTTTTCAAAAAAATGAATATACATTCCTGGCTGTACCTTCTTTGTCTCCCATGAAACTTGGTGAGTTTATACCCCTCCCCATGTTTAAATATATATGTTACGCCAACTTTCAGAAGGATTGGATAAAGGGTCCGGGTGGTATATGCAATTAATCTATAAATGTATGTCTGACTGTAACATCTTTGCAGTCCAACCAGTGTACATGATATTTTGCAGGGATGTATCTCTTACCTTCAGGATCATCTCTGCCAAATATCAGAAAGATATGATAAAGGGTTCCCATTTTATATGCCTGCACAGCATATGCAGAGAAGGAGCCTATGCCAGGGATTCTCTTACGTGTCACTGTGGTATAAGTTCGGTTTGTGATGCCAATTGGCCAGCAGAAATGTCAGACAAATATCCTCATTCTGTGCTCTGACCATCACAACATCTCTCCCCCACTTGTTACTGAGAAATAGTAACTTGGGGCAAAAAACCAGTTACCGGTTACCGGTTTACAAAAAATCAATTTACCAGATTAAAACATGTATACCGGTACCGTGTTTTTTCCATTGATTTCAATGGGGAACTGTTCCCATTGAAATAAATGGGGAAAAACCCCAAATACCTCCCCCCCTCCCCCTCCCAGGCTGCGTGGGTGGGAGGGGGGACATCCCCCACCCACCCTGCCCAGTCTGGATTTTTTAAAATTTAATTTTAACCCAAAGTCCGGCTGCTAGTGCGGGCTCCAGGCTGCTGCTGCGCCGACGGGGGCACCTGGAGCCTGTGTCAGCAGGTACTAGGTGATCCCTGGGGTGGGAGGTGGTTNCCGGGGGGGGGGGGGTGAGGCGGTCTCGCAGATAGGCAAGGCCCAGACAGTTTAGGGCTTTATAGATTAAAAGCAACACTTTGAATCGGGCTCAAAAGATTATTGGCACCCAGTGCAGAGAATGGAGCACTGGTGTAATGTACTCCCCCCAGCGGACCAGTCCCACCAGGAGACAGGCTGCTGCATTCTGCACCTGCTGCAGCTTCCGGGCCATCACCATGGGTAGCCCCACGTAGAGTGCGTTACCATAGTCTAGTCTAGAGGTGATGAAAGCATGAATGATGGTGGCCAGGTCGGAGTCCAACATGTACTGTCTAAGCCGATGTACCAGATGTAGCTGGCAAAAGGCACCCCTCACCACAGCCTCCACCTGGACATCCAGGCAGAGCTGTGCATCGAGGAGTACCCCCAGACTCCATGCCTGGGGAACCAATGGAGGACAGACCCCACCAATAATGAGGGCTGTTAATTCCATTGCCTTTCCCATCAGCATCACCTCTGTCTTGTCGGGATTCAACTTCAGTCGATTAGCCCTCATCCAATCCCCCACAGCCGTCAGACATCGACTAAGCACAGAGACGCCGGGGTCTGTGTTGGTTGAAAAAGAGAAGTAAAGCTGAGTGTCATCAGCATACTGGTGACACCTTATGCTAAACCTCCTGATCACCTCACCGAGAGGCTCCATGTATACGTTGAACAAGATGGGGGACAACACTGAACCCTGCGGGACACCACACATGAGGTCTCGGTATGATGAAAAACACTCCCCGAGTACCACTTGTTGGGTTCTCCCGGTCAGGAATGAGTGGAACCATTTGAGAACAGTCCCACCCACCCCTGCACATTCCTGCAGGTATTCCACCAACATCTCATGATCCACCGTATCAAAAGCAGCTGACAGATCTAATAGGACCAACAGGGTCGAGTGGTCCCAGTCCATCTCTCGGTGTATTGTCCATCTGTCTTTGTATTGTCAGAAGAAAATGTGCAAGAATTTAATTCAACTGTTGATGAGAGTTAATCTTGGTGGGGCTGATTCCATGCCCTGTGGATCTCACATGCACTTGCATGCACGCACCTTCATGGAAACTGCGCACACCTCCATTGTGGACACATTGTGCCATGCAGAAACCCCACACATGCACGTGCGTGGGAGGGAAATGAGGGCATGGGATCAGCCCCAATGTCTGAAGGTCCCTCCCATGAACAGGGTTTCATGCAGTTGCCCAAATGGTGGTGTTACCATTTTGAGCAACTGCATGAGACAGGGGAGTTCAGTTTGATAAATACTCTCCTGCCGTTTGTTGTCATTCCGCGACGTCCTAGCGTTTCCTTTCTTCAGGTCGTAGATGTTTACCATTTCCAACAAGCTGTGAATCTGGTGGGAGCAGAAAGCACAGAGACAAGCAACTGAAAATGCAAGCTCTCTGCAGTATGGTATTTCCTTCGATAGGGTGTCTTCATGTTTGCATCAGAACAGCCCAGCAGCTGCTAATCTATACAAACTAGCAATGTTCCAAAGGTCTGTAATTATTAATCTGCTAACGCAGGCACAATACAGCGAGGCTCTATCACTGCCCCCCTCTTCCAGGGAAATAATGCTAGAGCGGCAATTATCCTAATGCAATTATCTCAGACGTGAGTCTTCACAACACACAGCTTGGCAGCAGATCTTGGAGAAAAGGAAATAGGGTGGGAACTAACCAGGATCTGTGCCTTCCCTTTGCTGTCTGTTCATAGATTACTTGATGCTAATCAAAGGCTGGCCTCGTTGTTAAGTGATTGACGTTCATGTCTTCCCAATGGCTATTTATAAATAGCCTTCCTGGGCTGGCAGGTCACCAAACCATCGCTGTGCATTGGTGACAGAGTGCCCTTCTTCTTTTGGCATCGATTGTACACACAGCCGAGTTACAGAAAAGTAGTTGCAATCTGGGAGCAACCAACAAGCAGGTTTCATGGTGCCACAAGGTGAGCGTGTTGGAATTATCAGTCCTTGTTTCTTGTGGCTGTTCTTGTGCTCTCGTGGGGAACTAGTAGTAGCGGAACCGCAACTACTAGTTCACCCACAACTACTAGGTCACCCGTCCCAAGGGTAATGCTTACACTCAGACCTAAAGGGCATAAATTAGACACAGGCTCTTGCTCAATACAATGGGAGAAGGAGCTGCTTAGGAATGGGCTGAGTTAGGGCTGGTTTGCATAACTCTTCCATGAGAATGGAATGGCTTTCAAACATTCGATTGGTGTTCTAGGTCTGAAACGGGAATGAAATTAATTCTTGCGAAAATCTTGTGAGAAGCTCGCAGCCCTGGTGAAATCTTGGGCGATTCTTGAGAGAAACTCAAGAATTCCAAAAATGCTCCCCAAATGATCTCGGCATGCGTAAAATGGCCATGCATGCCTGGTGGCCATTTTTTGGCATGTGTAGACCTCTTTATTTATGTATATATTCATTGCTATTTTGGGGTTCTCAAGAATCTCACAAGAACCTCGAGTTTCTCAAGAAAATCTTGTCGAAAAGCCTATTCTCAATGAGATTTTTTAGAAGAGCTAAATATCGTTTCACGCCTAGTTCTGATCGATCTAAATTTTCAATCAGAATTCCAATCAGCCATTCTGCACGTGTGTAAGTGGCACCCAGCTCTCCAGGATCCCCGGCAGAGGCCTCACCCAGGCGTGCTACCTGAGACCCTCCAGGATCCCCGGCAGAGGCCTCACCCAGACGGCATGCAACCTGAGACCCTCCAGTATCCCCGGCAGAGGCCTCACCCAGGCGTGCTGCTACCTGAGACCCTCCAAGATTCCCAGCTGAGGCCTCACCCAGGCGTGCTGCTACCTGAGACCCTCCAGGATCCTCGGCAGAGGCCTCACTCAGGCGTGCTGCTACCTGAGACCCTCCAGGATCGCCGGCAGAGGCCTCACCCAGGCGAGCTATCTCAGATCCTCCAGGATCCTCAGCAGAGGCCTCACCCAGGCATGGTGCTACCAGAGTTCCTGAATTGGAGATGCCGGGGATTGAACTTGGGACCTTATCCATTCAAAGCATGCGCTCTACCACCTGACCCACGATTCCAATATAAATTGGAATGATCATTAATTCTGATGCTTGTTTGAACAGATTGAACCTACTGGATCTATTGAAAATGGAATGGATTTTCACCCCTAGGCTTAGTTTTGTCTGTAATCAACGCAGGTGAAAGGCTTAACTATAGAGCTTGTATTGAGACCCAAGGGAAACCCTAAACGGGCTCCAGAAGAGCTGGCGAGCAGGCATGGCACCCAATACATGAGAGTGCATTTTTAAGATTCAAAATTAGAGCTGGCTGAATATGGAAACTGAAATTTTGAGGTCAATATGCAAGCTGAAATTTCAAGCTGCATCAGTATTTTGATTCAATGTGACATCCTGACCCAGCTCTAAGAGCGTGATCCCTCCCTTGCTGGGACCTCGCCCGGATAAATCAAATTAACCACTGCTGTTCTCTAGATCACAAGGAATCCAGATGTAGGTGAGTCCTGGTGAACAATTCAAATCTATTTTTCCCAACAGTGGTTGGGGCAGACACCTGAGGGGATTTACAGCGGGCGTTTTCCCAGCTGATGACTCCCTCCACAGATTTCTCCAGGCCGTGGCGGGAGCTGTAACTCTGGCCGGGATGCAGCCTGGCCACCAAACAAGCATGACAGTGGCCAGGCTAGGGAGGGGAGTGGGGGGGGGCGGGGAGAGGCCCAGACATCCATCCTCCCGTTCCTGCCCCCACGCTATGTGGAGCAGTCCCCCCCCCCCCGAATGACAGCCATGGCAGTCTATGAAGGCCACTATGGCTGACTGGAAATGCCACCACTCCGGACCAGGGTAAGTACGGCGGGCCATCCATAATGGCCTGCTTTACACCCGGTCAGGCAGCCCTTACCCAAATCAGTGGTGACACTTATCCTAGGCTGTGACTTGGGAATGATCCCAAATCACAGCCCGGACTAACGCCACCTGTGCTAACATCTGGCAGGCTCATTTAAGCATGATGGTGGGGCATGGTCTCACGCATGGGAAAGCATGTTGAAGCGTGGTACCGTGGCCCGCTGTCATGTCTGAAAACGCCCAGAGTGCCTTACGCTGGTTAGACACCATGAGGGGTATCACAGCTGAGACCTGCACCAAGGATTTTAAAGTCCAAAGTCAGCAACGCTGTCTGCTGAAAATAGTTCTAATCAATAAAGAATGACAGAGTCCCTGGGCACCAGGGGGTGGACAATCTAAGAAAGGAGGAATTAGTGGCTGACGTGGGGAGTCCTATGTAACAAGTTCCTGTTTTTTAACAAAGAGGAAAAAATCCCAGAACAAGAAAGAAAATAGGCTTCAAACTGCAAGGCTGTTTCTGAAGCAGAATTTTTAAGTGCAGCGAAGGGTTAGGGGAGAGGACGGCAGAGCAATTAAAACGAGGAGAATTAAAAGGAAGAGAGTGATTTTTGACTTGCCTGAAACATTAAATGGGCTTATTTCCTCCTCAGCTCTGATAAATATTTAATTATCTAGAGTAATTTTGTTGGGTGAGGAATGGGATTTTTTTTTATTACACTTTTTAATTTGAATAACAGCCAGGACTTTACACACACACACACACACACATGCACACACGCTAATCCGGAATATAGTCACACACGCACTAGATGTACATAGACACTCTACAGAATGAGAGATGCATAGATAGAGTACCCATGGAAGACGTGTGTGTATTGCAAGGGATGTCAGTGAGAAGATGCCATTGAAGAGTGTCAGTTGCAACTAAAAAGTGAAAGTATTTTTTATAAATATCTGTCTACATCCATAGCCACAGCCATGACCACATTAATCCCACCCTGCGTCCTTTACATTGGCTGCTTGTCGGGCAGCGGATTCACTTAAACAATTGTGCTGCTGTTTTTTAGGGCCCTGGCTATATTCGGGACCTGCTCCCGGAACCTCGTCCTGCTGGTTAACTGGGTTCAAAAGCCACCTGCTGTTTGGGGATCCCGCTGTCACACCTGACGTCACCAGGCGATCGAGCCTTGGCTGTGGCGGGCCCCTCCGGTTTGGAATGTGCTCCCTTCAGATGCTCATCTCAGTTCTTCCCTCCTCATCTTTAAATATGGATTTGATAGATGGTGTTTTATTGTATTTTAAAGGTTGTAAAGTACCATCTGACAGAGGGATGCTGTATAAA
>QEPC01006384.1:4069649-4114949 GCA_003113815.1 Sphenodon punctatus
TTCTGCACTGGCTGCCTATAAAGCACCGGGTCAGGTTCAAGGTGCTGGTTTTAACCTTTAAAGCCCTTCACGGCCTGCGCCCTGCCTATCTGTAGGATCGCCTCATTCCCCATGTGCCGGTGCGACCCTTGAGATCATCCGTGGGAGCCTTTTTGGAGGTTCCCCGGGTGAGGCGGGGGGCCCCTGATGTTAGATCTTTTTCAGTGGCTGCCCCTGTGCTGTGGAATTCTCTCCTGGAGGAGGCTCAGCTGGCCCCCACTCTCCTGCTGTTTCAGCATTTATGTAAGACCTGGCTGTTCCGTCAGGCTTTTGGCGAGCGGTAGGGGTAGGAGTGGGGGTTTTCCCCACATATTGTATTTTTAAATTGTTTTAAAATTTTATACTGTTTTAATTAATGTTGTTTGCTGCCCCGGGCTGCCCTGTGGGCAGGAGGGGTGGAATATAAATTTTAAAATAAATTTTTTTAAAAAAAAATGTAACATGTGTGTAAAAATGCCCACTGAATATTTCGCTCTACACACAGACACGCATAAGAAGCAGAGGCACCGACTTTCCTGATCGCCTATTCTGAATTTCCTCGACTCCATGTGCCAGCAAAGGAAAGGGGAGGGGATTGCATCTCATTCCTCCTACGGATTCAGCTCCAGAAGGTGCTCAGCATCCTGGCTTCAGCCCAACAAAGCACTCATCTGTTTCCGCAAAGCTCCACGGAGATAGGCGGCGACTCTGCTCACGTGCTTAACGTTAAATGTCTGCTTAAGTGCTTTACTGGATTGGGACCAACATGCTCACCGGACTCCAGCCCCTGAGCCCATATCTCTGGCACTGTCCTTATTTGGTGTTCCAACAGATGGCCTAGCTTAGGTGGGGGAGAGATTGAGCTCTGCAAGCAACTGTCTGCAGCGTAAGCTTTTTTTTCTTTTGCCTTATGTCCCTGATTTACTCAGCGGTCTGTCCAGACCCCACCTGTTCATGTCAGAGTCTGTTTTCAATCCTTCCTTCTGTCTGACAACGGTACAGACCCACTGCTCCTGCTAAAACACAACGCAGGTGTGAACAGGTCGGTGAAGCTTTTGTTTGATGCACTTTATTTGTTTCTTTCTTTCTTTGCTTTTTTATTTTTATTTTTATCCCTTTGTCATGGGACTGGGGGCTCACTCCCCCACTCTAGGCTGTTGTGACTCAGTTTCCCTGACTTGCAGCTCTCACTGGATCAGCTCTCTCTCTAGGACTGATTCAGCCTGCAACGGGGGAACCTTCTTGTCACCTTTTCAGTCTCCGTGTTTCCCTGCACAGACTCTTTCTCTCTAGGTTATTATTATTATTATTAAACATTTATAAAGCGCCAGTTGCAAAACCTGGCGCTGTACAGAACATACAATCAGACGCGGTCCCTGCCTGTGGCTTACAATGTTTGTAAACACAAAATTAACCCAAACTGCGTCCAGCCAAAATTAGGATTAAAAATTCCACTGGACCCCAGTAGGTTCAGTTAAAATAATTTTCATGAATAAATCATGAATAAGCATGCAGGACAAGATTATACTCGAGAGCACAGAAATCAAATAAATAGAATCTATAACTCATTCCTATCTGTACTTGAAACCTCCTAACTTAGGTTTACCCTAATCAAATTCCAAGGCTATTTCCGTTCATGTCACAGTCAGCGGTGGAAAGCTTGACTGGGTACAAGTCTTAGGGTTCTCGATATCTCAGTCCTTACTTCATATCTTCCCCCCATGCCCTCTTGTGTGGTGTCCCAAAAAAGTTCTATTCTGTCTCTGCTCTTGTTCAACGTGTACATGCAGCCATTAGGCGAGGTCGTGAGGCGATTGGGAGTGAGTTGTCATCAATATGCTGATGACACTCAGCTGTACCTCTCACGTTCATCGGACCCAGGCCCGGCAGACTCTGTGCTTTCCCAGTGTTTGATGGCTGTGTGGGACTGGACGAGGCAAAGCCGACTGAAGCTGAATTCTGACAAGATGGAGGTAATGTTGGTGGGGAGAGCGGCGGGTGTGACTGCCCTCATAATTGACGGGGTTTGTTCCCTTCTGGTCTCCCAGGTGCGGAGTCTAGGCGTGCTCCTGGATTCCCGGCTCCACTTGGATATCCAGGTGGAGACGGTGGTGAAGGGGACTTTCCACCAGTTACATCTGGTTCGGCGGCTTCGGACTTATGTCTCGGACGCCAACCTGGCCACCATCATTCATGTTTTTGTTACCTCGAAACTGGATTGCTGCAACGCACTCTCCGTGGGGCTACCCTGGGTGATGGTCTGGAGGCTGCAGCTGGTGTAGAATGCGGCAGCCCGGCTCCTTAGAGGGTTGGGTCGCCAGGAGCACATTACACCAGTGCTATGTTCTCTGCACTGGCTGCCTGTCTTCTTCCGGGCCCAATTCAAGGTGTTGGTTCTCACCTCTAAAGCCCTACATGGCCTCGGCCTGACATATCTATGGGACTGCCTCCCTGCCCGGGTCCTGGTTCGGTTCCTGCGGTCCGCCGGGGGCGCCTACATGGAGGTCCCCCAAGTAAATCGGGGGACCACTATGGAGAGGGTGTTCTCAAGAGGGCATCCTGGCTGTGGAACTCCCTCCCGGGGGAGGCTCGCCTGGCTCCAGACCTGTTGACTTTTCGTCGGGCTTGTAAAACCTGGCTGTTCCGCCAGGCATTTCATGGAGGGGACAGGTGAGGAAGGGATGGGATGGGGAGGGGAGGGGGGAGATGGGGGGGATTTTATATTATGTCATATTTTAATTGAATTATTATTGTTATTTTGTTTTTATTGTTGTAAGCCACCCCGAGCCACCTGTGGTCAGAGAGGGCAGGGTATAAGAATTTAAAATAAATAAATATAAAAATAAGTAAATAAATGTTTTGTTTGGTGCAGCCTTTCTCTGGCTGGTCAGAAGTGATCAGAAGTGATCATCAAGATGGATGTTGAAGATCTCTCTCTTGTCTTCTCCCTTAAGTACTTTTCCAGGCTTCTTTCTTTGATTTTCCCGCCAGGTGACTCTGTGCTTTCAGTCACGTCCGCAGGAAGAAACCCATTTGCAACTCAATGGTCTGTTGCTAGTCTGCAGAAGGTGTCAAGGCCTTCCTGATTTTTCAATGTCGTTCATGTAATGACTTCGCAGTTTCCATTATACATTGGTTACATGAAGCAAGTTTTCAGTTCTCAGCTTAGTTCATTACATGTGTAACACCTATCTGCGGGACCACCTTGCCCCTCGGTTTCTGGATCGGCCCCTGCGGTCTTCCGGGAGCACTTTTCTCAAAGTCCCCCGAGTGGCTCAGGGGGCGACTATGGAGAGGGCGTTCTCGGTGGCCGCACCGAGGCTGTGGAACTCCCTCCCAGTGGAGGCCTGGGTGGCCCCGGATCTCTCCTCCTTTCGCCGACAAGGTAAGACTTGGCTGTTCCACCAGCCTTTCGGTGAGGGAGATGAGTAGGATGGGGGGGGGTTGAAAGTTAGAGTGTGGGTGGGGGTTCTTTTGTTTATTTTTTAATAATTGGATTGTATTATTTTATGGTTTTATATATATATGTATTTATTTCATCTACATTGTATTTTTATCTTTTGTGTTTGTTAGCTGCCTTGAGCTGCCTTGGCGGGAGTGGAGGGGTAAAAATTTGTAAAATAAATAAATAAATAAACCCATTTTCCTTTGCATATGTATTACACGTATGGTTTACATGCATCTCAGTATCTCTTCATGACACCCTCCCTATCCCAGAAGGCTCAGGGTGACTAACAACATAAAAGACATAAAATACAACCCTCTGCCCCCCCGCCCATAAATCTCCATAAAACACTTATAAATACACCCCTACCCCCCCCCCAACTTCACGATCTGTCCCTGCCTGTTAAATCCAAGGTTGAATAAATAGATCTTACGCTGCCTCCTGAAGACACTCAGACTGGGGTTAGGCAAACCTCCAAGGGCTGGGAGTTCCAAGGCAACCACCAAGAACACCTCTCTTCGTGGCCAGGTTGTAAGGACCTGGGATGATAATGGAACTTGCAAAAGGATTCTCTCAGCTGATCTTAGGGGCTGCAGAGGGACATACGGAGGAAGGCAGTTCTTTAGGTAGGTAGAGCCCAGGCCATTTAGGGCTTTATAGGTCAAATCCAGCACCGTGAATTGTGCCCAGAATGCTACTGGCAGCCAGTGAGGTGGTGGAAGTGACAAAGGAGGAGGAGGAGCAGCAGCAGCAGCAGCAGTCGGAGCTGGCCACCCCTGAGGGGACAATTGGCCGGGGGATGCAGGCACCCCGGAAACGGGTAAGGAGAGCGAGGGGGGGCCGACACAGCAGCAGAGGGGCATGAAGGGGGGTGCCCGGCAGGAGGAGGGCAGGAAAGCGGGCCGCGGGTCAGAAGGACTGAGGACACTAAACCCCCCCTACAACCCACAGACCCGGAAATGAGCCTGGGAGCCAGAGTCCCCAGAGGAGACCAGTGGAGCGGAAGCAGAGGAGGCGGAGGAGGACACGCAGGAGGAGGGCACATGCGGGAGATGCCGGTAATAGCGAGAAGGGCAATGGGGGCACAAGGAGACCCAGAACTTCGGATCTGGGGGTCCCTGGAGCACCAGGTAGAGCTCGCTGTGAACAAGAGGAATGAACCCGTGTTCACGGAGATCATGCGGGACATGGAAGCAGCAGGGTACCACAGGACTGTGGCTCAATGCCGCTCCAAGTCCAAAGAGCTCAAGAGGGATACAAGGTCATAAAAGACAATAACCTGCGGTTGGGACAAGGAGCATGGACCACCCCCTACTATGATGCCCTGGACCTCGTATTACACATGAAGGGCTCCATAGTCGCCCCACGACTCGTGGGGAGCACCATGATCCAAGGCAGGGAACGGGCTGATGTACCCCACTCCTGGCAGCCCCACCCGCAGGCATCGACCATGGAGACCCAGCCCTTCCTGAGGAATGCCCTGGGACCTCGGGGAGCAGCAGGCCCCCCTCACGAACCAGCACTGGGAGCCCATGGCTGCAATCTGACTTGGGCAGATCCAAGGCTGCCCGAGTCGGATCCAAGTCAGTGGACCCAGGAGGAGCACAGACCCATAGAGGAGCCAGTCTCGGAGGACTCTGAGATGGACGTAGAGGGTAGGCAAGCAGCTGGGAGGGCACACAGGCCATAGGGGGTGCACCCAGGGCTTGGGGGCCTCCACAGGGCACAGGCCTGTCCCCACAGCCCTCAGGAACCATGGAAAGTGGGAAAGGGGTCGGGGTGCAGGGGGGTCTGCCCGGGTCCTGGGCCCACCTCAGCTCCATGCCTCACCCACACACCTGTGGTTCAGGCCCCAGCACACCCTTATTGGCGGCCCTCGTCCAGGTGCCCCACTGCCAGCTGACTGGGGGCTGCTCAGCTGTGCCAGTGGGGTCTTCTCTGGACTCTTCGTGCTGGTTGTGCTCGCCTGCCACCCGGTGTGTGCCTACAGATGGCACCCTCCCCTGGCCTGTGCTCCTGTCAGTGTGGTCCTCAGTTGGTTACCTGTTGTCATCACCTCCCTGCTATCAGTGCTTGCTGGACATTCCATGTGCTTGGTTCCTGCAGCTGTGCTGGGTCTGTTTCCCATGCATCGCTCACTAGCCATCCCTTGTTGCAGCCTGTGGGCTTATCGCATGTCCTTGGAGCTCCCCTCCTTCCCTCCCCAGCCCACATGGGATCGTGAAGCCCCTCTTTACTTGCTGCTCAGACACTCTGCCCACTGGACCATGGCTGGCAGTACTGCCCCGGGGCTCCCATGCCCCGGATTGCCTGACGCCCCCCATAGTTGGACCTTCCGGGAGACCATGGCCCTAGCTGACCTGTGGCATTCCCCGGCCATGCAACTGCTCCTGTGCTACCTGGATACCCTTTCTGGTGCCTATGCAAGTCTGAGCTCTGGCCTTTGCTACTTCGGCTATGAGGTGAGCGATAGCGTGTGCCGGCTTCATGCGGAGGCGCTGGGCCTCCATCCTTTTCCTGATGGGCGCATTCTGGAGATGTGGTGCTTGCATGTGCCGTGGTCCGCGGCGGAGACTGTGTCCGATCTCTCGGTCTGTGGCCTGGCTGGGTTCACTACCTGTCTGGAGGAGAGGGGCCCTACTCTGGCTGTTTCCTTCTTCTGCTGCATCCACTGGGCCTGTGGATACCAGCGGTCATGTGGGGTGGCATATTACCACCTGTTGGAGCTCGGGCACCTGCCTTGGTCCCCTGCTGCCGACTATTCCTTGTCAGAGCCCACTGGACTGGAACTGGCTCCGCTGGCAGCTGTGTGGACCCGTGCTGATGTCCAGGTGGAGCTGGCCGGCCCAGATCCATTTGAGGCCTACTACCTCATTGCCCACCACATGGCACGCTT
The DNA here is from genome assembly GCA_003113815.1 of Sphenodon punctatus. NCBI lineage: Eukaryota > Metazoa > Chordata > Lepidosauria > Sphenodontia > Sphenodontidae > Sphenodon > Sphenodon punctatus. The sequence goes on from QEPC01006384.1 coordinate 4,076,009, forward strand.
GGGCTACCACCGGGGGATGCTTCAGTGGTCCCACTACATGCATCTGGCAGGCCAACCCCTCCCAGCCCCCTTTGTGACCCCGTGCAGCTGGATGTGAGGCCCCCTATGCCTTCGGTGTCACCCCCTATGCCTTCGGTGTCATGGCTGCCAGCCCCACCGTGTACTTCCTGCACCTCCCTGCTGGCTCGGGGCTGCTCGCTCCTTGCCATTCCGGTCTCGCAGATGTTCTGGCTGGGTCTGTTACCTCCGTTCCGCTTGCCTGTGGCACTGTGCCCCCTCCATGGGCACCCCCTGTCCTTAGCTGCCTGTGGTGTTCCTCTCTGTGCCCGGCCCCCCCTTTGGCTGGTTCCTGCTGCCTGTGACCTCTTCTGGCTCTCCCCGTGGTGCAGTCATCCCTTGCATGGCTGCCTGCTCAACTGTGTCCGTGTCCTGCCCCCCCCCCCCCGCCCCCTGGGTGCCTCCGTGACTGTGCGGTCTTGGGGCCCCTGGACAGCGCTTCCTGGATTCCTTGGGGAGGGGGGGCTGCATGTGCTGCCCGCAGGGTCCAGCTGATGTCCATCCCAACCCGTGCTTCTGCATTAGCGAGGGGGATCCTTGCTGTATGGACCTGCCCGGGACCGCTCCAGTGCCTTCCTGTTTGGTTGCCCTCCCCCTGTGACCCTGCTCTGTCCCCCTGGGGACCCCCATGACTTGGGATGCCTGTGTTGCTGGTGGGTGGCCTGTACCATCTGGGCTGTCAGTGGGGTTCTGGGTGCCTTTCCCCATGTCCCGGCCTGTTCCCAGGCCGGTCCCATCCCCTTCCCTCCCGTGGCCCGTGGCTCCTGCCCCCTCATGTCCATGGTGCTGTGTGTGTTGGCCTTCCTGCGGTTCTGTCCCCCTTCCCCTCTCCATGCTGCTGCTCCTGGCTGTGTCTGTCCGTTCCCTGTCCTGTGTTGTTGTTCCCCTGTGTGCCCCGGTGTGCTCCCCCCTTCCTTCCAGTCCAGTTCGGGTGTGTTTGCACCCGGGCATGTGTGTGTGGTTTGTGTTCTGCTGTGTCCTTGGTTTCTCTGTCCCTGATGCATGTGCCGCCTGTGCAGCTCTTCTCCCTCCTCCCCCTCCCTTCCTGTTTCCCTTGTGTGGGCATTGCCTTTTGGCGCTTTTGGCTTCATTTGCCCTCGGTCAGCCATGGCTGCCTCCCGGTCTGCCCCGTCCCACCCCACTTTTGGGTGGTTTAACCACGGTCTGGAATCGGCGTAATGTCTGTTGCGCTGCCCCAGGTTGTGGTCCGGCCATCCGTTTCCTTGTCGTGATCCCGCTCCTGTCACGTCTGTTCAGGGCTGTCCTGGACCAAGGGATGGGGGTTCGTTGGCTCACCATGGTTGGGAATCCACTGTGGTGATCCGGGAGCGCATGACGTCTGAAATCACCCTATATCTGTTTGTGCTCTAATAAGTAACCGCTTTGGCTATTCCATTTCAGAATTTGCTGGTTTGCATTTTTTTGTTTCAGTATTTTTGTCATTTGGGTTTTCCATTATGGCATTTGAACAATATTTACACTACTGTGCATTCATAATTGCTGGAAATGATGAAACCCAAACTACCCAAATGACTGGGGAAAAAATTAAACAACTGAGCCAAAATTAACAGAAACTCCCACCAAACCTGACACAAAATACTTTAAAAATTAGATATGCAACTACCGGTCCTTGGTTGTGGATATCATTTGGGTACTCAGATAGCTATTAGAAAATATACAAAATCCCCATGAAAATATACAAACCCACTACTAGGGCTGAAGGGTACCCAAAAAAATGGGCATCCCTGTTGAATTCGGGTACTTTTCAGTACCTGAAATGGTGTCCGATCAAGTACCTTGAAATACAAACATACCAAAATACCCCAAATAACCATTGTTGTCCCAATTTGTTTATTTCCACTTACGGATTTTGAAAAAATTGGAAGCATCCCCCCCAAAAAATTGGATGCACCTCCCCCGCCCCCCCCAAAATGCCTCAAAAAATTGGAGGCATTTTTTTTCAGGGTTTGGGGTAATTTGGAGTACCCAAAAACACAAATTTCATTTTCCAGGTACTTGAACGGTATTCAGGTTCCAATTTGGATACCCAAAACAGTGCCCAAAAATTCAGGTATTACCTGAGGGTAAGAAATGAGGTATCTGTTTCATGTCTGTCCTCAGCACTCATATTAGCACACCTGTTTTGCTGTGCAGGAAACTGAGACCTCCCCCCCCCCCTCCCCCTGCATATTGCGCATGCCAGGATATGCGTGGGATTCAGCCGGTCTGAAAGCCCCACCCCGCGCACCTTTGCCGGCAAACACCTACAACGATACAGAGATGGTTTTCCTGCTCTTTATTTCTGCGTCAAAGCCGCACAGAGGGGCTTTCAGACTGGCCGAACTGCACACATATCCTGGCATGCACCGTCCCTCCCACAGCCAAAATATGCACGGAGGGGAAGGTCTGAAAGTAGCCGGAGAGATTATTGTCTTAAGTCCTTTGAAGTTGTTCCCCAGTGGCAGGGGCTGCTCGGAAGCCAGTCTGGAAGGCCAGTGAAATCAGGTCTGCGTCCAGATGGGTAGTGCAGGATCAGGGGCTAGGAGTTATGGGCAGGCTGGGGACTGGCACACAGACTAGGGTGAGCAAACCGAGTTGGGGTGTGCAGTTCATTTTTGGTTTTTTAATGACTAAAATGAATGATGCCCCATTCTTTTAGTAATTAAAATATGTAAATGGATGACTAAGCAAATGGTTGCTTTCATTCATTTTCATTTTAAAACTAAAAAATGAAAGATAAAAAATGTTTGTGCATGTGCAAAATGGTCACTGGGGGGGGGTGTTCGTGCATGCACGCCCTTTTCAAAAATGGTGCTCGTGGTATCAGTGCCATTTTGGAAAAGGGCAGACAGTCTGCACATGTGCAGTCAGCCCTGGTGGCCATTTTGTGCACGTGCAGTGGTTTGTTTGTTTTTTAATTTTTAATTTTAGAAATAATCTTAAAAGCACTGCACATGCGCAAAATGGCTGCCGGCCAATTCTGGACATGTGCAGCCCTTTCCCAAAATGCTACCAGCAGCATCGGTGCCATTCGGGGAAAGGGCGACACATGCGCAGAATGGGCCGGCTGCCATTTTGTCCATACGTAGTGATTTTTTTTTAAAAAAATAGTTTTTAATCAAATAAATGGGGGGGACTGGTTTGTGGGTCGTGGCCTCTGATTAAGGGGGACTGAAAACAGGACAGTCATTTACAACCCCCCAAAAAAGGGTTTTTTTGTAAATGAAAACTAAAACTAAAATGAAAACGGTCGGCGTGCCTTCTGTACACCCCTTGCCCAACCACAGAAACACTGTCGCCCCCCCTTTTACATGTCATTCATCTCTCCCTCTCCACTGGCTCCTTCCCCCCCCGCCCGCCTTCAAGCATGCCACTGTCTCTCCCATCCTCAAAAAGTCCACCCACGACCCCACTAACCCCTCTAGTTACCGGCTGGTCTCCCTCCTACCGTTCGCCTCTAAGCTTCTGGAACGTGTTGTCTACTCCCGCTGCCTGGATCTCCTCTCTGCCAACTCCCCCCTGGACCCTCTCCAATCTTAGAATCGATGCCTGTTAGAACTTTCCTTTCAATATTTACTGTCTGCCGTCCCCGTAGACACCTGCCTAACTGCAACCAAGCCAAGCACGTGCAACTGAGAGACTTCGCATCCGCTTGAATGTTATTTATCCCTTGTCTCTCCCTATGTCCCCTCTCCTTGTCCCCCCCCTCCGAGATTATAAGCCGTAGGCAGGACCGTGTCTATCTCATTGTTCTGCAAAATGCCAGGTACACAGCTGGTGCTATACAAATGCTAATGCTAATGCTAATGCTAATGCTAATGATAATAATAATAATAATAATAATAATAATAATACGGGCAAATAAAACAGGGCAAGGCCAACAAAACAAGTCCCAGGAACATGGGGCCAGGAAATGAGTGAAGATTACATATGAACCAAAGCAGAAGCCAATTTCTTTTCAATACATATTGAAATTCCAAAAATTCCACTTCCAAATAAAAAAATTCTATTTCATTGTACCCGTGCACTAATTTTGTTCTCTGATAAAACTTTTTACTGACAGAATTTGGAACCAGAAAAGATTTTATCACCCACCCCTCAACCAAAACAGCATATTTTTTTTTAGCAGGAAAAAATGTGTAGACTGAAAGTTCTGGCGAGCATTGAACTTTTGGAGAATGCTGCATCGCTAACGGTGACATAATTCTTGTCTCTTCTATCAATGCCAGCAAAAGAAATTCCTTTGTGTTACTTATTCATGTCTTCATCAGTAGCATTCCTTCATTTGCAGCGTCCATGTTGCTGTTTTCTATCCTGCTTTTTCATTTCTGTCTGAAGAAATAAAAAAAGTTTTAAAAAATAAATAAATAATGGACTCTTTCTAAACATTAAAACCCAAGGACGTAATTGCTTTCAAACAGTTGTTTGCTTAAGCAATTCCTCACTGAATGTCTTCAAACTTTCATTTGCTAATATTACACATTTACGTAATTGTGTAATTAGAAATGAAATGACAAGTGTTGACTTTAAGAAGGGACAATGAAACCTTCCCTTCCTGTAACATTTGAAATGCAATGTGTGTCTTCCGATTCGACTCCTGATACCCGCCAGGGCTGGATCCTAAGGCCATTTCTTCCCACAGTTCCTGGAGTGGTGGGGTTACTGACACACAGATAATTATCCATGGCTTCTTTCTCCCTGGCCCTTACAGTGAGCACTTAGACAAAATCGCATTAAAATGGATGGAAGTTTACTTGACTCACTAGCTTCCTTTTCAGAGAAGAGGAACAGTTCTACTCTCCCCAGGATTATCACTCGGTTAGCTGGTTTCTACTCTTCCACTTGTGCGGGGCGTCTTCACTCTTACCTTGTTAAATAATATTATTCCCAGCAGGATTGCTAACTATAAAGCCACACAAATGATGTTTCCCAATGGGATACTGTGCCAATGTCTCACTATTAATAGCATCCGATGTGTTTCTACATAATGTTCATCTTTCCTGGTTCTTATTAGTGGGGACATGTGTGAAGACAGTTGGAGAATTTGTTCCGTTATCTGGAGTAAGATGTTTTGCTATTTTAGTCAGACTGGAAATGTCAGCTTGACTGCATTAATGTGTGTGAAATCTCACAGCCAGAACAGAAACCCCCAAACCTTGCCCCTATCCCACGCGATTTCCTCTATCCAGACAACAAATTATCCTCCAACAAGCTGCAGTTTGGGAAGAGCAAAGGTCTTGTAAAGTTTCAACGTTGGATTTGATCAACTTTGCCTCACATTGCATAAAGGTTTCCATCGCTGGCATTTGATGGCCTTGGTCTTATAAGTAGCCATAAAACTGTAAGGGCAACTACCCCTTAAGGTATTGTTTCCGCTCTCTGATTTATTCTGCACCAAACAAGCATGTCACTGCACAGAATCAGCCCTTCCCGGGAAGGAAAGCAGGAATAAATGTTCCAAATTAAAGTTACAATTAGAATTACAGAAGGGAGATTTAAAGGCCTCCCTAATACTGCATTTATTCCCAGGATCCATTACGTCATTCTGAATCCTTGGGTCAATGTTTCCACGACAACCATGCAGCGGGTGGGTAGACAAATAGGTCAGTTTGGGGTTGTCCAGTTTCCCCCACGCCGGAAGGAGGGCTAAAGTGGGAAGCGGGAGAAGGCCAAGGGGGAGGATGTCAAGGCCTTTCTAGTCCACATGGAGCAATAAGGTTGCCAAAGCTGGTGAGATGGAGCGTCCTAGTGGTGAGCAGTCCGCAGTTCTGCCGCGAAGGCTCCTGAGCTCCCAGCTGTCAATCAGAAACATTAAAAGTGCAGGGCGATATAATATCTCATTTATAATAGCTTTTTAAAAAAACCTTTTGGCAGCTTTACTATCTCTAATGCACAGAATAAGGAGCAAATGCCAATTAAGTTCCTGCTACACTGAAGAGCTATTGAGATGTTCTAATAATGCTGTTGCAAGGATCACCAGGTGGCGCTGCGAAGCACGGTCTTCCACGTTCTCTGCATTATCGGGCAAGCAGGAGTTGCCTTAGCTTCTGGAGGCCATCTTTCAATCCAGCAAAGACAAATGGAACCTATTACACCCAGGCAATAAAAACCATCAGCTCCAACTAAAAATGGGCAGTTACGTTACTGAGAAGGGTCTGGGAGGGAATGATTGCAGACCACAAGCTGAATATGAGCGGCAAAGAAGGGAAAAGTCACAAGAAGTAATTGTATTGCTGTCCTCAGCACTGGTTAAACCGCAGATGGAGTATGGTGTTCAGTTTGGTCAACAACTAGTGCTGAAACGGGTAACTGCAAAAACGGTGAAACTGTGGTACTGAGCCCGGGTACTAATCAATATCTGATTAGTGCTTGACAGGCTACTTGATGTATCAATTGACTGGGTTTTTTCCATCCTGATTTTCCGGCTTCTAATACTGATTTTTCAACTTTCACTCTTCGTTCTTGTACTGATTTATCGTTATACCAATTGGTAAAACAGTAAATCGGTAACTCATTTACACCAATAATTGATATGTTGGGGTAATCTGCTGTCTGCCTGGTATTCAGCCCGTCTGGCACCTGACTTGGAACTTGAAATTGCAGACATTGCCCATGGGTAACAGAGGAGCTATTCCTTTCAGCTCTAGTGAACACTTCGGGTGTCTTTAGACACAACAAAGATCAGGGTTCAAAACCCCTAAGTACACATTTGGCTGTTGTGAATAAGCACCATAACAATCCCAACACCAATTTGTCCACCTGTTGAACACACAACGTGAGCATCATTGCATCAGAAGGCCAATTTTCATGTTCCGGCTGAACACGTGGCCAACATTGTGTCTAATGATATCGCGTGGCGTGTTAGCCGGTACAACTCAGGGAACGAGGCGGCAGTGCCTGCGTGCCGAGATCGGGTGGTGAGCAAAACACCAATTTTCCCCAAGATGGGCGGTGTGTCTTCACATGGTGAACACAGGGCCAAACCGGTGTTCATATCAAGGTCAAAACACACATTCAGACACCTGTTGATGTTCTGTCTAAAGACACCCCTTATAAGAAAGACGTGTACAAGCTGCCGAGGACTCAAAGGAGAACAGAGTGGGGTCTGGAATACATGTAATGTGAGGGCAGAATGAAGACACCGGGTATGTTTAGCCTAGACTCAAAGGGTAAAAAAACAGCAGCAACCAAGAACACCCCCTCCATGCATCCTCATTGTACAAACACGATTGGCGGGTGGTATCCACAAGACGGTGCTCCTGGCTGACCGACTGCAAGGATTGTGGAGGATGATAGAAAAGGTGATCTTTCAGATATATGGGGTCCAGGCTATTTAGAGCTTTAAAAGTCAAAAACAGCACCTTGAATTGCGTCCAGAAAGCTACTGGTAGCCAGTGCAGACTTTGAAGTACAGGTCTTATGAGCTCACAACAAAACACCCCCAAAAGAAGTCAGGCCACCACAATCTGCACCAGCTGTAGCTTCTGAACAGTCATCGAGGGCAGCCCAAGGTAGCCCATGTTGCAGTAATCTAGCCTTAAGGTAGCAACTGACTATGGGTGTCTTTAGACATAACGCTGTTCAGTGTTCTGTAACACAGTGTCCTACCGTTACAGTGTTTAGACATATCGTCAACACAGTGTTCACCCCAAACAGCGGAAGTGAATGCTGCCAGGTCTTGACACTTTAATCAGTGTTTGGGGTGAACACTATGTTGACGGTACGTCTAAACACTGTAACGGTAAGACACTGTGTTACAGAACACTCAACATCGTTATGTCTGAAGACACCCTGTAATGTCCGTTTTTAAAAAAAGACTCCGGACCAGAGGTGATCCTAGAAGCCAGCAGTCCAGCGATCCTAATGGCAGCACTGGACAAATGGGTGGAGAGAGTTGGAAATAATAGAATGATTTGGCATATGGACACATGTGACCTGATGGGGAACAGCAGAAGAGTAAAGCCAGTTCCTGAAACAGAAATATATCCTAGCAGGCTGCCAGTCAACTGGTGGTGGCCATCTCCAACTGAAGACTGAAGTATCAGTGACACAAAACCAGGGACACTTAGATTATTCCCAGACTCTGTGACATTGCTTTCTTGTGTACTGCAGAACCAACCAATATAAAAGGCCTGGGCATCAACCTTCCCCAGTTAGCAGAGAGGTAACAATAACAATTTCCCCATACTGATGCATTTTGCTATATCCCAAGAAGCCTTTGAAAGAGGAAGACATCCCCGGGTTAGAGCTTTGATCTGGAGCTAAGAGGGAGCACAACTGGACCATGCTGAGCTGGTGGCCTTCCAATTATTTATGCCACAGGAGATATAAATATTCTCAGGAACCTATTTTCCACACACCCATTTGCCTTGCTAATACAACTAGGGTGAGGTAGGCCTAGAGGAGAACTATACACCCAGTTGTTGATGGCAACCACATTTGGGGCTTCATGGCAGCTAATTGTACTTTATTTTCAGTTCAGTGTGTCTGTAGCCATGGTAACTTTCCACCCTAGGATGTTGTATAGTTTGCCATCCCTGAACACTGGCCTGGTCATCATCATGACAGCTGCCAGTCCATAGGAGGGAAGGGACACATCTCAGCCTCCTATCCCCATCTCAGCCTTCTCTGTGCTAATTGTTTATCGTTCCACAAGTGACTGGTATCTTCCTCCTCTTCCCCCTCCCAAGTGGGACCCATTAGCAACTCTTCTCAACACTCCAGATGTTGTCACCGGAAAGTCCTGTCAGGGGTTGCTGGCCAAGGTCTCATTCTCGCCTGTCAGGCTCGACATCTTCAGCGGATAATGGAATGCTGGGAGGCGAGGAGCAGAGCAGGTGCATGCTAATGAGGAGATCAATTTTAATTATGATTTTAATTAGACACCCAATCCAGCAGGAAATATGACAAGCGGGCTAGAAATGCAAAATTTACAGAGCGAGAGAGAGAAATAAATAAATAAATAAATAAAAGGCCCACAGGAGAAAGGGTAGTTTGGAAACCTAGCCCAGGAAGGGATAACTCCCAAACTGACATGCTCTGGAGAGGGGAATGGATGTTTGTAGTGGGCTGGAAGCCAAACTAGGAATCCGAGGCTTAGGGGTATGGATAAGGCTAGAGCTTCCGGGTGCTCGTACTAGGAGTCTCAGGAGACTGGAGTTTACGTCTAGGCTCACAATGAGGCACTGGTTAAGCCACTTCCCTTCAGTGCTTCCATTTCTCGTTTGTAAGAAAGGGTGAAGTAATCCTTGCCTACTTTGCTGCGGCTGTGCATAGAATACACTCAATGGTGGGCAATGTAACATCCCAAATGCAGACATCTTGCGAGACATGCATTCCACCGAGATTACAGAGGTGTCTTGATAAAGCATTCTGCACTGGTTGATGACGTAACCTCCCATATGTAGACATCTCTGGAATAAAGAATCATCTGGACAGAGGGGGTTATACAGTGCGTATTATTGGAAGGGTGTTGGGAGTTGCAACGCTTGAGCCATCAATGGGGCTACTCCGAAGTATGTGGTTTGTGGGTCGTGGCCTCTGATTAGAATAAAAGAAGGAAAGTTTTGTGCTTATGGCATTGGGACAGGACTCGGGAGATAGAGACAGTCCCTTGTTCCTCCACAGACTCTCAGTGTGAGCTTGAGTAAGTGATGTAGGGCACTTTCACACCTGCAGGAAGGCAGCCTTGTAAGATCGGAAGGGGGGGCACACATACAAGTAGGGCGTTTCTTTGATCATGTGGGAGTGCCCAGAGGCGCATGATTGAAGCTTTTATCCACGTTTACAAGGGCTGGATTTGGCACCTCTGTTAATTGCCCTTATAAATGCGCGTTAAAGTTTCAATCATGTGCCTCTGGGCATTCCCACATGATCAAAGACGTGCCCTGTTTGCATGCATGTCCCCTCTCCCGACCTTCTACAGACATGTCCCCGCAGCTGTGAAAGCAGCCTCGGTCTCTCTGTGGTTCAGTTCTCCATCTGCAAAATAGAGATAATATTTTTTTTCTTTATCTTGTCCCACTCTTTGTCTGCCTTGCCTATTAAGACATTCAGCTCTTGAGAAGGAGACTTGTCTCTCTTTCTGTGTACAGCACCTGACACTTTGGGGATCCGTCTCATCTGGGGTCAATACGAGAATTCTCTGCTGTTGCCTAGCAGACTCGGAACAGCTGTTTAACAATCTACCAACACATGATTCTTGTGGCTTTTAATTCTTCATTTCTTAGACCCTACCTAAACACAGTATTCCGGCTGGCCTGGCAGCATCATTGCATCCAGTGTCTGCTACGCGCACTGCACTGTCTTAGTAACGGAAACCAGAGCTTAATTTGTGCCAGAACTTGCCAGATGCACCAGCCTCCTCAGCCCAGTCTCTGCTCAGACAGCCCAATCTCCAACCCAAGCCCCCATCAAGCTTAATCTTTTTTATTTGCTTGTTTCTTTTACTCCAATTTTATCCCAGCCTTCCCATTAAGTTGCAGTGTAGCTTACATCATATAGCAACTAGGGCCAAAAATTTTCACAAGAGTAAACTCTCAATTTAAAGGATCTCAGTCCCAGAAAGAAGGTCTCTGGTGAACAAATAGAACCATTAAAAAATAATAAATCATTGTCTAATACTATGCACAAAATGGCAGCCCAGAGTCCACCCACATGGCACCCCCCACCATAGAGTTGTGAGCAGATCATCCAACACTCTAGGCTGCCACCAAGCCTCCGTGGCATTGCCCGGGGAAGCCCCTGGCTGAGAGCTGAAGCAGATGGACAGCCGCCTCGCCTCTGGCCAGTGCCCCCAGTTTGAGCTGCCTGCTCTGCTGGCCGTGCTCCTGTATGTTCCAGAGCAATGCGGGGACAGCCTTCTCCGCCTCTGCTCTGCCTCCACGTCTGGTGGGCCGCCTTCAGCCCACCTAGGGATGAGGTAGAGCACCGGCGGTGATGTCATCCATCTGAAGACACCCATAGGTGCTGTTCCCTTCAAAACCAGATGTATTAATTTAGGCTCTCCAGAAAGCATGGTTGGAGGGGGAATTGCCATCATGTCACCCAAATAGGAAGAAAAACTCAAGAAGCAAGGGGAACATGGTAGCAGATTCCATAAACTGAAGACTAGGAAATCCCCAACTAAACAAATTTCACAGATTGGGTTTGTGAACTGAAAGAGACCTGCCTCTAGAAAGAGACCTTGCCACTGAAAGAGACCTGCCTCTAGAAGATCATGGAAAGGAAACAAAATAATGAGGGCTTCGGAGATGGCAGGGGAGCATCATTACTCATTAGCATGATCCTAATTATTGCTGTACTCAAATACAGACAACTCATCACTGCTACTAATCATTTCTAATGGCACTACTAGGTGTACACAGCACTTTACAGTCACAGATTTTGAAGACAGGTCCCTGCCCCCATGGGATTACAATCTAAAATGGACAAGGAGAACTCAGGAAAAAACAGAAACGCACACTTTCTCATTGTACAGCTGGTGAACAGAGGCTAAGACTGGCCCAAGGTCAACTGTAAGTTTATGACTAGAGTGGGATTCATACTTTAGCTTCCTAGGACTTAGTCCATCTCCTTCTCCACTACATCAGCCCCCTAGGCTCAGACTTGCCCAAAACCACCCAGTGAGTTCATGACTAGGGCAAGATAGATTTGAACCTTGGCTTCTCAGCTCCAAGCACAGCACCTTAGCCACTACTGTCAAATAAACATTTTTGGACATTTTAGGGGGGTGGTTTCGAGTAGAGCTGAAATAAGTACCCGCAAAATGGGTATACCCATCAAATTAATTTCCAGTGCCTGAATCTACTGATCAGCAGCCAATTTTGACCTGATTTGAGTACCTGATCTCCCAGAATGTTGACTTCCGGTACCGATTTTTCAACTTCCAGACCCAATCATTTTTGTTTTCCGTCCTGATTTTTTGTTTTCCATCTCAAATATATATATCGGTAATCAGAATATCAGGATTAGGAATTACAACTTTTTTTGGTAGCCAGTAGAGGTGGGACACCGGGGAGAATACCGGATACTGGATGTACCGGTATCGGATATCCCAGGTACCAGATTTACCGGTATCGGCATACCGGATTTTTAACATTGGTCGTGGTACCGGATTTTTTACATTGCGGCTATTGACTTCAATGGCCGCAATGTAAAAAATCCGCTACCACGGCCAATGTTAAAAATTCAGTATGCCGGTACAGGTAAATATCAGATTTATCGGATTAAGCTGATACACCCAAATACCGGCAATATCGGATCTCGGGAGAACCGATATTGCCACCCCTAGCCAGGTACCCAATTGATAATTGAAGAGCCTGCCAAGTATGCAATGCGGTCCTCAAAAATGTGGCTGTTGGTCAGAATTCAGCTCTTCGTTTCACATATTTAGGCTGTTCTCAACAGCCACAAGGCTTACGCAGAAATAAATAAAATATGAGAGTCTCACATCACCACCCAATTCCATGGCTTTGGGCATTTTCACACATGACACTCTCCACCCACCACCCACCCACTATCCATGTTGCAGGGCTGCAGTGTTTCCCTGTGGGTGCCCTGTAACATGTACAGTGGGTGGGTAGTGAGTGGAGAGTGTCTTGTGTGAAAATGCCCTAAGTGGTTGAACAATATTAAATCTGCTTGAAACTTTACAATCAATTTTTTTAGTCGTAAAATTAATTTCTTTCCTTAAAATGTAAATAAAGGATGTTGACAAACTGGACAGGCTATAGAGGAAAGTAAGAAAGATGATCCAACGTTGCCCAAGGAAGTGGCAACTTGCAGAATCTCCTTCCCTAGAGATGTTCAAGAGAAGACTGGGCAGGCAGCTGTCATGGATGCTTTAGGGATACGGGATCTTGTCTCAGGGTAAGGGGGTTTACCAGATGATCCTTGAAATCCCCTTTTTTTATGGCTCTAAAAACTTTAATTCTTTTGTTCTGTTTTTTCCCCCCTATGAAAGTTTTCAGCACAGGAAGTAAGGTCCCATGAGTCTCAAACCCCCAACCCCAGGGTTTTAGAACAGCCTCTGGCACCATTGCTGTGGGAGCTTACCCTTGTTTGCAGGGCTGGCCTTAGCCTAAGCGGGGCCCAGGGTGGGGAAGAAATGTGGAGCCCCATATCTTCCGATGGTGGTGTAACTGCCGGCGGCCAGCCGGCCTAGGGACACTTGTTAGCTCAGGGGGTGCTCCCCGGCCTAGGGGCGGCGTGCTATCTGGGCCTGGGCTTGGGGATGGGTGGAGGGACACTCCCTTCCACCCATCCCCAAGCCTGAGCAGCCATTTGGATTCCGAATTGGATCGCTTACCTGATCCGTTGCCGCCACCATCATTGCCACCGCTGCCACCTCCAGCCTGAGCCCCCGCTGGGCTTGGAGCTTCAGGCGGGGTGGGCACCGTGGCAGTAGATTAAATGTGCCGCTGCACTGCCTGCCACCACCGGACATTCTGCTCCCCCCCTTCCGCTGCCTGTCACTGTCTCGGCCAGGGGAAATGCCCCACCTCTCCCTCATTTCCCCTGGTCGAAACAGCCAGACAGCGGAGGGGGCCAACGGCATGAGGGGGAGGTGGGGCCTCTGCCTGTTTCTCCCTCACTTCTGGCAGAAGTGAGGGAAGAAGCAGAGGCCCCATCTCTCCCTCACTCCATGGGTGCCTTCCCCTGCCTGGCTGTTTCAGCCAGGGGAAATGAGGGAGAGGTGGGGCTTCTGCCTCTCTCTCCCTCATTTCCCCTGGCCGAGACTGTGACAGGCAGCGGAGGGGGGGCAGGAAATGTGGGAGAGGTGGGGCTTCTGCTTCTCTCTCCCTCATTTCCCCTGGCCGAGACTGTGACAGGCAGCGGAGGGGGGGCACAGAATGTGGGAGAGGTGGGGGCTCGGCCTCTCCCTCAATCCTGCTGGCTCCCTCCACTGCCTGTCAGTCAGAGTCAGCCGGGGGGGGGCCGGCGTGCTCAGGGGCCCCAGCTCCTGGCCACTGTCAGGCTGGGCACTGGGGACCTCGAGTTCAGGCCCACCCCCCCAGGAGCGGGACCCTGGGCGGCCACCCCGTGGTAGGCCCGGCCCTGTTTGTTTATACCCCCCCCCCCAATGGTTCCTTCTGTATTTCTTCCAGCCCTTGTTTGAGCCATTCCCTTTCGCGGTGTTTCCTACATACTCCTGTCCTGCCTTAGCCCCCACTTCCTGACTGGGTCCCAGCTAGCGTAAAAGGCAGAGTAACTCCTATTCTTTCCACAATTTCCCTTTATGCCTTAGGGCGTATGTGTCTTGAGCTTGTCTCCCTTTCCCTTTCCTTCCTTGTGCTCCAGTCCCCTTGTTCTGATTCCTTTCTGCCTAATAATCCCTTTATCTTCGGCTTCCTGTAACTATTCTGGGCATGGTTTCCTTTTCCTTAAGAACCTTGATGATGAGCCATATTCTCTCCCTGAGATCATAAACTTATGAGGGGGTTTGCTCCCCTTGACCTTGGAGAATGGCTATGGGGTTTTTCTCCCTTCCTTTGATTCCAGTCCCTTTACTAGCCTTCAGACCCCTCCATTCTCCCTTTTCCTAAATTCCCCCTGGCTGGCTCTGCTCCGCTGTGGCTCTCTAGTTCAGGTGACTAGCCTTGTCCCCAGGGTCCATTGTCTTGTTCCTAGCCCCTGGCCTTGGCTTTGTCTCTTGCTTTCTCCTTGCTGGTCCCAGCCCTGTATCTTGATCCCCTACATCCCATACCCCCCACACTCGGGGGGCCTGACAGGCAAGTTGGCTCTTCTTTTACCTTTTTCTTTTTTTCTTTTCTTTTTTTTTGTCAACCAAACTATATTAATGAACACAGAATCGGATTCAAATTTTAACAAATCAAAGGTTTAGCTTTTTGGAAACGGGAAATCATCAAATATCAACAGCATTTAGCTTCTGAAAACCAAATACTTATTATTTCCCAGGAATTGAATTATTATTAGGGGAGGGGATAACTCTGTTTTTGATCACTTTAAAATTAAAATGTTGGTCTTATTATTATTATTATTATTATTATTATTATTATTATTAATAAAATGTATCTAAGCAGAGAAAGGTAAGCGAAGGCTCTGTAAAGTGTAGCAATGAAATATGGTGTAGCTACCAGGTCAACCTTCTTGTGTCCTAGAATAGGGATACAAAACCTTCCCCTGCCTCCACATGGGCTGGGTTTGCACTGGCTCAAAGACTCTGTGGGATACATCATCTCGCAGGGGAGGGTGGCCATAGTGGAATGGAAACACTCCACGTTGGGGTTCCATCTCCACAGAACACTCTGCAGGGGGGACGTAACCACATGGGGAATGCTTTGTATCAGTGCCCCCCAGACCCTACTGAGATGGGGCAGGATGGCCCCACACCGGTGAGCACTAGTATCTACGGAGCTGCAACCACATTCCAGAACACTCCCTGACCCATTGGAGGTTTCTCCCTTTTGGGTTGGACGATCCTGAAAAGCCATTGTCTGGTCTGACTCCAAACCCTTCGAGCTGGAGTCTAATGCGGGTGGGATTTGAGGGAAGCCCACCTCCCAGCTTCACTGACGTGTCCAGCTAGAAGTGAGAGTCTCTGGGTGTCCTTGAAAATGCCACATGATACCAGCCATTATCTGGTGCTCAGACATCCAGGCCAGGAAGGGGAGGTATGAGGGGGAAATGCTAATGGGTCCCATTTTGTATCTTACCTGAGTGCAGCTGTTGGAAGCAGCCTTTTGGGAAACTCATCACTTATCTGAACTCAACCGTTTCCCATCTCTCCCCTGCCACCCCCGCCGCAGTACTACGGGGTCATTGATTTGACTGGTTTTTTTCCTATTACGTATACGAAATTGACTCCAGCCGCCCTTCTTTCCCCACCTAATGAGGCCATTAATGACAGAGAGGGGGCGGACAGGTACTTTGCCCAAGATCAATCAAAGAAGGCCATCCATCTGTCGAGACAGACAGGGGGGAGGAGTAGGGCTATGTGGAAATCTGCTAGCTGCTGCCCTGGTCCTTGCAGCTCCTCTGTCCCATATGAGTCACAGAAGGGTGTCTTGCTACTGCCAAGCCTCTGATCGAACCTGGAGCTGGAAGTGATTGGGGGAGGGAGGAGATGCTTGGGGAGGAAATGGAGTGAAGGACAAAGGGTGGTGATTTGTGCTGAATCAACAATTCACCATGAATGTTATTTCCATCAGAAACAGACCATGGCATTGGTCCACTTTCACGCAATGAGGAAACCTACTGGGTTTTCCGCAACTTTTGCTGGTTCCCATTCAGGAATTGTGGTTGCTGGTTACTTCCATAGAAACTGGTGAAAGTGATGTAAAATGAGGAACGTAAACGGAGGAGAAGTGACGTAAAATTGACGACGGAAGCGACATACAATGTCAAAAGTGGTGGAAATCGATTTTAAAAATTGCAGGCACTGATCTCAACAATAACAGAAGCGTAGAATCAATTGCGAATGGAGAAATGTTAATGAACGCTTGCAAAATGGCAAGATTTCTCAATGGTTCAGGGACAGCTGTTCTCACCTCAGCACTATTTATTATTTATTTAATTCCATGTTTACCCACCCTTCCCATAAAGGCTCAGGGTGGCTTACAAAATTATGAAAAATATATAAACATAGAAAACAGTTTTTAACCCACCCCCCAACCCTCTTCCTAGACTTTTGATCCAATCCCATCCAACACTATCCCAGCCTCCCAAATGCCTGGTCAAGCAAAAAGGTCTTAAGTCTCTTCCAAAAAATGAGCAGGCTTGGGCTTAGGCAAATCTCCAAGAGTAGGGAATTCCACAATGGTGGAATGCCTCTCTGCACACCCCCTACCTCTCAAGTGCCTTTTATTATCTGTCTGACAGTCGTGGAAAACTGCTGCAAACGCTCTCTCCTCATTCTGAAGTCTCGCATGTAACTTTTCAAGGCTAAACAGATACCATAACCTCTGCTTCCACATCTCAATTGAAAGGTCATTATAAGATCGGCTATTTGGATGCAGAACTCTGTGAAATCTTTATTAGATTTGGATAAGAAAGTTGTATTGTATTGAACTGAGGAAATTTATTTTCTTGTTTGTGGATGTATGTTAAATGATGAAACAATAAAAGTTAAAAAAAACAAAAACAAACTGCTGCAGAGGCTCTAGGAAGGGAGATGTGAAAGACAGCAATTTGCAAGCCATCAATGGGACAAACCAGGGTTTTTAAAGCAGGGATGTCATTGAAAATCCAGCATAATTAAGAGGTATGGCGTGGCCTAATTGTACGAACCTCACGGGCAGTTAGTGCTCGCAGAGGGTGCCTCTGGCTGACCACAGAGGCCGTGACATAACATACGAAGTGGTCCTTCAGATACCTGAGGCCCAAAACCAAAACCTTGCATTGCATCTGTAAAGCTATTGGCAACCAGTGCAGACATTGGAGCACTGGTGTTATGTGCTCCCAGCGCCCCACCCCCAAATGAAGATGGGCTGCTCCATTCTGCACCAACTGCAGCTTCTGAGCAGGCCTCAAGGTCCACCCTATGTAGAGTGCATTGCCGTAGGCTAGCCTTGAGGTTATGAAGGCCCTAGTGGTGATTTGAAGTGGGGGAGGCCAGAGCTAATCATGAAAGGTGACCAGCTAACATGTCATTTTCTGATGCTGTTCTGTAATTGAATGTAATGTTCTAGGCGCCTTTGAAGTTTTGCTCCTTTGCCCACCGGGACAGGAATTATTACCAGGGATGAGTAACGTTGTTTGGATTTAAGCCTTTACCATCACAAACCTTTGAAGCCAGCCCAGAGGGGGGAGCGTAGTGGGGCAAACTGGCGCTTTAGGGATTCATGCTGTAACACCCTCCCCTAGGAACCCGTCTCTCCTGTGCTGAAGTAACTGGTTAACATATAAAAGCTGGGCAGGTGGTCAGGCCTAAAGAAAGAGCCACACATTTGAAAGAGCAAGCGAGAGTGATGTCAGGGGGAGGGTGGACATCAGATGGAAGGACTTCCCCATCTGGGTAAGAGGAAACCACAGAGGAACTGGCAGGCATCTTGAGGTGAAGAGAGGACTGGATGTGATTTCAGATCTGTAAATGCTGAAGGGTTTGCAGGAACCATGATGATAGACAACAGAGTGACTATTTTACCTGGAACAGGGAAGCTATTGTTCGACGAGGGAGTAAAAGGGGCGCTCAGGAGGATATCATTGCAGAGAAGCTGAATGAGTTCTTTGCATCGGTCTTCACTGTGAAGGATTTGGGGAGGTACCCACGCCGGATCCTTGCTTTGTGGGGGAGGAATTGGAAGAGCTGTCACAAATCAATGCGACGTTGGAGGATGTTCTAGGGCAAATTGACAAACTGAATACTAACAAGTCACCAGGGCCAGGTGAAATTCACCCCAGAGTTCTGAAGGAACTCAAATATGAAATCGCAGACCTACTGTTAGTAATTTGTAACCTGTCACTAAAATCTGCCACTGTACCCGAGGACTGGAGGGTGGCAAATGTAACCCCGATATTTAAAAAGGGATCCAGAGGCGATCCTGGAAACTACAGACCAGTAAGCTTGACGTCTGTGCCGGGCAAAATGGTGGAAACCATCATTAAGGACAGAATTACAGGGCATGTTGACAAACATGGCTTAATGGGGAAGAGTCAACACGGATTTAGTAAAGGTAAGTCATGCCTCACTAACCTGTTGGAATTCTTTGAGGGTGTAAATAAGCATGTGGACAAGGGAGACCCAGTAGATATAGTGTACCTGGATTTCCAGAAAACATTTGATAAGGTCCCCCATGAGAGACTCTTGAGAAAATTAAAAAGTCATGGGATAGAAGGTAGTGTCTTATTAAGGATCAGAAACTGGTTAAAAGATAGAAAGCAAAGGGTAGGACTGTCAGTTTTCACAACGGAGAGATGTAAAAAGTGGTGTGCCTCAGGGATCTGTATTGGGACTGGTGCTGTGTTTAATGTATTCATTCATGATTTTGAAAAGGGTGTTAAGAGTGAAGTGATCAAATTTGCAGACGACACCAAGTTATTCAAGGTAGTTAAAACACAAGCAGACTGTGAGGAACTGCAATGGGATCTTATGACACTGGGTGCCTGGGCATCTAAATGGCAAATGACATTTATTGTGGACAAGTGCAAAGTGATGCACTTAGGGAAAAATAATCCAAACTCTGCGTACACAATGCTGGGTACTAAGCTACGAGTTACCACTCAGGAAAAGGATCTGGGGGTGGTTGTGGACAATACAATGAAATCCACAGTGCAGTGCGCAGCAGCAGCCAAAAAAGCAAACAGAATGTTAGGAATGATTCAGAAGGGGATAGAGAATAAAACTGAGCATGTCATAATGCCTCTATAAAAATCAATGGTGCGACCGCACCTCGAATATTGTGTGCAGTTCTGGTCGCCCCATCTCAAAAAAGACAGCTGAACTAGAAAAGGTTCAGAGAAGGGCAACAAAAATGATCCAGGGCATGGAAGGGTTCCCGTATGAGGAGAGGCTTGGTAGGTTGGAGCTGTTCAGCTTGGAAAAGAGATGACTGGAGTGGAACTAATAAACAAGGGACAGTTATTTACCCTCTCAGCTAGTACCAGAACTAGGGGACATTCCATGAAACGTATGGGTGGCAAGTTTAAAACAAATAAAAGAAAATATTTTTTCACTCAATGTATACTGAGGCTGTGGTAAGGGCCAGTACTAGAGCTGAGTTTAAAAGAGGTTTGGACAAGTTTCTGGCAGATCGGTCCATTAGCCGCTATTAGCCAACAGGATCAGGGAACATGACGGGAGCTGGGGGAAAACAACAGGGAATGGAACCCCCATTGTGACCTGTTGGGTGCTTCTCCCAAGCCACCATGACTGGCCACTGTCAGAGACAGGATGCTGGGCTAGATGGACCCTTGGTCTGACCCAGTCTGGCACTTCTTATGTTCTTATGCCTAGATATGGAGTGAAAGAGTCTAAGAAGAGGACTGACTTCATAGAATGAAAGAATCACAGAGTGTCAGAGTTGGACGGGGCCTCAAGTGTCATTTAGCCTAACCCTCTGCTTGGCTGCAGGGTGATTATTATCATGTCCCCGACAGGTGGCTGTTCAGCCTTGTATTGAAATCCCCCTGGTGATGGAGAGCCTACGACCTCCCTAGGCAGCTTGTTCCATCGCCGTACAGCTCCGACCGCGAGGACGTTCTCCTGCTGTCTTGCACAAATCCACCTTCCTGTAGCTTGAGCTCATTATTTCTAGCCCCGCCTTCCGTAGCCACGAAGAATTTCACACCAAACGGAGTCATTCGCAGGAGAGAAAGCAGCGCCAAGCTCGGCACCTTCTTCCCAAATCCAAGTCAGCTAGCCCCCTGCTGGCTCGAGCTTTTATTCAATGTCCTTGACTTTGCTTTTTTCTGTGTATATGTTTTCCTTCTTCTGTTCCGTTCAAAGTTCTGGTGAAATTGCAAAACACGACCGGGTTGGAATGTCGTTGCGAATCAAAATTTTGAGAAATATTGGGGAACCCAACGGCTGAAATTTAAAGGACAAAACTGGCTTTGTCGAATGGCTCTGGTGCATAGCAGTGGGATTTGCAATTTGGAGAAAGTTCCCTCATGCATTCCGCCTTCACCCCAGAAATGTCAGAGCCACAGGAAGAAGGTTCTCGGTGGGCGGGGCTACAGCACGCGGTGGCTCTTTGCGTTAGCCTGAGCTGCCTCCCACACTCGAAAGAGGACACAGGACAGCAAGATAACCACCCATCTGATGCAGAACAGCCAAGAAACAAGAGCACAATATATCTTTAACCTTACGCCTTAGCTGGGTCATTCCATTTAGGCATGGAGCTAGTTTTCCACCGGCTGAGTAGCAGGGGGCCATGCACTCGAACACAGCGGCCCAGTAAATCATTCTGACCAGATAAAAATGAAAAGGATGGTTAGTTACTTATCTGGGACTCGATTTAAAAGGTTTGTCGTTAAGGGAAAGCGAGCAACAGCAAAGAGGGAGGGAGCCGGTTGGAGTTCGGAGAGAGACACTTTGCCTCACCTCTGAGACGGGGCGATTGTTAAAAGCTAAGCCACCCCAGGATGTGGGAAGCAATTTGTCTCAGACAGAAGCTGACAAGGGTTCCTTTTTTTCTCTAGTTACTCCTTATTCAGAAATAAAAGGGACACTCGCTCACTTGAAAGGCAGGGAGGACTCCTGCTTTCTTGCTTAAGGTCTCTCCCAGGTTGGAGCTGACTGGCAATTTGTACAAATGACACTTTCCTTTAAAAAAAAAAAATAGAAGAAAAAGCAAAGTGCTCCCAATTTGCGCTTCTCCATCCCTGCTTCTGTCAAGTCCCTCTTCCCTCCTGCTTTCATCCTCATTTGTTATGCTCCTGCATTGCTCCCCAGGCTACTGTCACATCAGAGCTGGTTATTAGTGGCAATCGAAGGTAACCTAACCAAGGACAACTGGAAACCACCGCGGTGGTTTTGTCTGAGGCCAGGGAGGGGACCTTTTCTGTCCCACCGGGGGCACTTTGAAACAAGCTCCACGGTGTGCTTCACTGTTGAGGACTGGGGTGTTTAATAGGGATGTGCGAACAGAACCGAATTAAGAAATTCGGTTCTGTTTAAAAATCAATTTTGGTTTGAAAGTTCAGTTTGGTCGACCGAACTATTTGAGTTTGGTCCAAACTCCGAACTTCTGAACCACGTTCGCAGATCCCTAGAGTTTAAGGGGGGGTGCTTAGAATGGGAGAAGGAAGGGGAGGAGCCAGGTCATGGATCAGCGCTGTGGATCCAGTCCCTGTCTCTGGGCATGACCTCGTCTCTACTCCCTTCCCCAGTCCCTCTTTCGGTACTGAATCTCACTGTCCCAGTCCCCCTTTCAGAAGGGGAAAGTCTTCCTTTTAGGAGAAAGAGACAAAAAGATTGGTATTCAAACCTCTTCCCTGGTTGCCTCTCAGACAAAAGATGTGACTGGGCAATGAGGAGGTGAGGAAAGGACAAGAAACGAGGAGGAGGGATCAGGAGAGCGTCTCTCCCTCTTGAGTCACTGGGCATGTTGGCAGGGGGGCAAGGGCATGATGGAGCAGAGCTTATTATCCAAGAGGATGCGGCTTGTTCCTCTTTGGCTGCTGGAGATGTTGGAAGGCATGGGGAATGGAGTCATAGGTCAAATCCAGGAATTGAAAATGGGCCAGTGGGTCAGAGGTAAAGCTGAAGTGAGTACCTGCAAAAACGGGTCTACTCAATGGGTGTATTCATCAAATTTCCGATATCCACAATGCTCGGGTACTAATCGGTATCTGATTAGTGTCCAAGTCACGTACCAATGTTCTGGGATATCGATTTCCGATCCCAGAATATCAGCTTCCGATCCTGAATTTTCAATTTTCTGTCCTAATTTTTTGATTTCCTATCCTGATTTACTGATCGGTAACCAGAAAATTGGTAGCAGAAGTTACTTGTGTAAGCCAGTACCCAGGTACCCAACATGGTGCTCAGAAATGCCAGTATTACCCACAGGTACTAAATGAGGTACCCATTTCAGTGCTAGTCAGAGGTTCCCCACCCCTGGTCTAAGGCCTTGTTTGTGTGGATCTCCAACCCTGGGATAGCCATGAAATCACAGAATTTAGAAGCCAGAAGGGATTTGGGAAGGTCATATAGTTCGTCCCCCTTCCTTAAGCAACGCTAATTACACTAATGAAGACTCCGCGGCCTCCTCTTTGATACTTTGCTACATTCCTCACCAAACCTCATGGTTAGAAAATACTTCCTGGTGTTTCACCCAAATCATTCCCCCTGTATCTTAAACCCATTACTTAAATCCCATGTAAGATTAAGGAACTTCAATGCATTTTCTCCCTTGCTGCCAATGGGGAAAATCCAGCAAATAAAAGGTCCTACCCTCCATGGCAGCAGAGAGCAATTTGTTCTGGGGGGAGAGGGGGGGAACAGGCACAGCATTCATTTTGTTTTCATTTTTTGTCTACAAAAACCCCTTTGGGGTTTTTTTTTTTGGGGGGGGATCATAAACAATGCTACCATTTTCAAGGGAGGTTGTTTTTATTAAAAACAATAATAAATCAGTGGGCATTTTTACACGCACATTAAAGTTCTGGATTTTTCAGCCTTCTGGGTTTACAAGTCCACAAGTAAGTTCCTGGATGCATTCTTCACACAAACACTGCCCTGAGGCAGCCTAAAGTAGCCGCAGCTGTAGACATGAGGGGCTGCCATGGAAACCGAGTGACCACAGCTGCCTGGAGTAAGGCAATTTACCCGAAGTTCTACGCAGAAGTTCAAAGCTCCGGATGTTTAAGATCTGGGTGAGTGATTTAGACACTCAGAAAGTTCAGGATGTAACAGCAAATATCCAGGAGAAATGTGTGTGTAAAAACACCCACTGTGTATGCACAAAATGGCCCCCGAGGCTGTTCTGCACATCATCTGCTCACCACACACAACTTTTTCGATCACTGCCTATTTCTCCCTGGCCACTCTCATTCACACCTTCATCACCTCACGGCTAGACTACTGCAACGCGCTCTACGTGGGGCTTCCCTTGTTTCTGGTTCGGAGGCTGCAGCTGGTGCAGAATGCGGCGGCCCGTCTCCTTACAGGGACAGGGCGGCGGGAGCATATAACACCTGTGCTCCGTACTCTGCATTGGCTGCCTATAGCGTACTGAGCCAGATTCAAGGTGTTAGTGTTGATCTATAAAGCCCTGTATGGTTTGGGCCCCTCATACCTCGGGGACCGCCTCGCCCTCCACGCCTCAGAGCAAACCCTTCGCTCCACCGGGGGCACCTTTCTGGAGGTTCCCCCATGTAAAACGGGGGGCCACAATGGAGAGGGCGTTCTCGGTGGCAGGGCCGAGGCTCTGGAACTCCCTCCCGGAGGAAGCCCGTCTGGCCCCAGGTTTGTTGGCATTTCGTCGAGCCTGTAAGACCTGGCTGTTCGCCCAGGCCTTCGGAGGGGAGATGGGGTGGGTGGGGTAGTTGGGGGGTATTTTAAAGGTTTTTATGATATTTTAAATCTTGATGAATGGGGTTGTGTTTTTAAAACTGATTTTATCTGTGTATTTTATGTTGTAAGCCGCCCCAAGATGCCATGGGCATGAGGGGGCAGCTAATAAATGTTTATAATAAATAAATAAAATAATTAAGCTAAGCATGTATACCTGCAACTGCAACCTCTCAATTTTGTGACTGTATCCCTGTCTCTCCCTATGTTCCCCTCTCCCTGGTGTCTGCTCCCTTGTCTCTCCCAGATATAACTTCCTTGGGGCAGAGACCTATCTCTAATGATTGTGCAATGCCAGGAACACTGCTGGAATCCATCATCATCATCATCATCTAGAAATTTCAAAACTGAAAATCAAACTATTTTTGTGTGTGTGTGTGTGTGATGTTTCACCAAGGTGAAACAAAATGTCTACAATTGGACTATTGAATGACTGCTGAATCTCGGTCCTCAGTTTCCCTTGAAAACACAGAGGACCTATGCATTCGGCGTCAATTTCCCAAATTACAAAGTTCCGAGGAAGGGCCCCAGAACTTCAGAACTCAGAAAATCCTCGGCCGAGTTCAGGGAAGGGAGCCAGAGGGCAAGGAAGTGGGGGCCAGAGGTCCGCAATAGGCCCCTGCTCCCCCTTCCCTGGCCCCCACTGACTGGGGAGGGAATAGGTCAGCAGGGGCTAGAGAAGGGGGGGCAGGAGCCTAGCGGGAAGTCAGGGGTGGGGTGGGTGTTTAGGGAGAACAGGGGACCTGGGTGTGTGTGTTTACTTACGTTCTGAAGGGGTCCCACGCCAATGCATGGCCTCTTCCCGGCTGGTAACTTTGAAAGTAAAAAAACCCCCAACTGAGCATGCTCAGAAAGGGCCTGAGTGTCCCTTTCTGAGCATGCTCAGCCCATTTCAGAGATGGCACTAGCAGCATCAGCAGAGAAGAGCTGACTTCGGTGTTCTGAAGACAGTAACTTTCTGTGTCGGAAAACTGAAAAATCAGGACTGAAATAAAAATTGGGACAAGAAGTCGATTTTCCAGGACAAGAAGTCATCTTTCCAGGACAGAAAATCAACAAATAGGTTTCAGTAGACAAAATCTCAGTATGGAAATAAAAAAAAAACCAGTAACAGAAGTCACCATTCTGGGACCAGAAGTCAACATTCAGAGACATTGGGTACCCAAATCAGGTCACAATCGGGTACCGATCAGTATCCAATGTTGTTGGGTTGATTGAGGCACCAGAAACTTGACAGGTATATTTGTTCCAGCTCTTCATAAGACCTTTCTTTTTGGCTGAGCATTTGACAGTTGGGGATAGGGGGTGGTGTGAATAATCTTAGGGGATCACTGTCATGGGGAACGCCACCTTCATAATGAGATGGGTGCTCTGCTTCTCTGGTCAATTCGGGCCTTGGCATCTCTTCCAAGGCAGTTGTGAAATGTGCTGATTCCTGCCCTCAAAGAACAGCGGTAAGAGCTTAGACATATTTAGCTTTAGCCGCCCAGCGGAGAGTGGAACGATTTGTTCCCATCGGTTAAGCGAGCCAGTGAAAGGCCCTGTCTGACACCCACCCCAAAAGCCACTCAGTCCCCCCGAACCTGCACTCTCACATATCCCAACTCCACCGCTCCTTCTTAGTCACATCAAGGAAAGCACGCAGGGGATAGTGAAGGTGACAGACATATCGCATCCCAGAGTGGATGCGCTGTTCCTTCCCAGAGGGAGGGTGGCACCTCATAGTCTTGTCCAGGTGACTCAGACCATTTACGTATTCGTCCGGTCCCCGTTACCCTCACAAACCGACACCCCATGGGAGGTGGGACAGAGCCAATAGCCCCATGTTATTAATACCAATCCCTTGCTTCTTGAAACGTCTTCACTCATTCTCCCTTGCTGCCCCCAGGCCTGGAACTCCCTCCCTGAACGCACTCATTCTGCTCCCTCCTTCCCAACCTTCAATTCCCTCCTGAAAACCTACCTCTTCTGTCAGGTTGTCCCTAGCTCCTCATCCCCACAGACTTGTCACAGATGCCTCCTCTTCCCTCCTTCACTCAGAGACCTCCTCTTCCCTGGAATTAAGTTAAGCACATTCACATGCAACTTCACAACTTAGATTGTAAGCTCCTTGGAGCAGGGACCTGTCCTCTAACTACTGATTGTACAGCACCAGGTACATTGCTTTCAAATTATAATAATAATAATAATAATAATAATAATAATAATAAAATGTGGTTCCATGGTTCAGAGATATTAAGTGCCTTTACCAAGGTCATGTAGGGAGGTATGTGGCATAGCAGGTCTTCTAATAATCTCACCACTGGACTATCCTTCTGATCACACAGTTTTGCTTCTGCGGGTGTAGAGTTGAAAAAGCCTCTGGTTTCTCTCGCATTAGCTTGTTGCTGAGTGAGATAAGGCTGACGTTTGTGGGTGGGGATGTGCTGGCTACATGGGGAGTATTTCCCCCTGGGGGAGTACAAGAGCCAGAGGAGGAAGAGGGGGAAATGAGGGTATAAAAAGTATTTAACACTTTCATGCAAATGATTTTCCTATAAAATATTAATGACATATATATAATCTAATTGATTCCTTAGGGCAATAACCTCTGACAAAATGGCCCTGATTAGGAGATAATTGAGTGTGTTGAATTGCGTCCTGAGAGAGCTTAATGTTGACAAGGGCCATTATCTCGCAATAATGACCCCCTTTTGTCAGGTGCTAGCTCCATTAGGAGACGCTTTCCCCAGGAAGAAATCGTTCCCTTGCAACTCTTTTGCCTAATTATATGGATCATTTTGCAAATCAAAGCAAATGTTTGCATCCTCTACAGGGTCATCACCGATGGGAGGGGAAGCCACCTAGGAGCTGCTTGGAGGGCACTTCCTGGACTTGTCATAGGAACAGCCCAACCCGACATTCGGCTCAGGAAACGGAGGCAGAAGGGACAACTCTGAAGAGACACGCTTGGGTACCTCTCCTGCAGAGCTGAAATGGGCGCCCACAAAACCAGGTATGCTCGTTGAATTTCCATTTCCCAAAACCAACCTGCAAATTTCGGGTACTAATCTCTACTGGGTTAGTGCCCACTTTGGGTACCCAATGCCTGGGAATACCAACTTCCAGTTCCCGAATACCAACTTCCAGTCCCAGAGTATAATGGTTGGGAAATTATGTTTTTTATGCTCTGCCTGGGTTATTTTGATGTTTTATGTGTTTTCATTGGTTTGTTATAAGACGTTGTGAGCCACCCCGAACTGTGAAAGCAGGAGGGGATGGCAAATAAATTTAAATAAATAAATAAATATCAATTGTAAGCCCTAGGGGCAGGGACCGTGTCTATTTTATTACTTTGTAAAGTGCCAGGTACACTGCTGGCGCTATATAAATGTTTGTTAATAATAATAATAATAAACTTCTGGCCCCAATTTTCCAAATGTCAATCCCGATTTTTTGGTTTTCTCTCCCAGTCAGTAACTGAAAAGTCAGCAATTACTGATATGTACTGTATAATCCTAATATATATAATAAAACTGACTAGCCTAAATACCTATATAATATCTAATCTAGCTCTCTATATATGTACACAAATAATATCTATCTAAATCTAAGGGAGACAGGGGAAGGGAAAAGGAAAACTATTATCTAACTATTATCTATATAACTATTCTAATCTAATCTATATGTCTATAATATATATCTATATCTAATCTAGACTACCAAACGCGGTTTGGATGTTCGGAGTTCGGACCGAACTCAGTCTGTTCGGACGTCCAAACTGAACGTCTGAACCGAACTCTCGAATGACCGAACAGTTCGGTCGTGTTCGGATGAGTTCGNATTCTGGGACCAGAAGTCAACATTCAGAGACATTGGGTACCCAAATCAGGTCACAATCGGGTACCGATCAGTATCCAATGTTGTTGGGTTGATTGAGGCACCAGAAACTTGACAGGTATATTTGTTCCAGCTCTTCATAAGACCTTTCTTTTTGGCTGAGCATTTGACAGTTGGGGATAGGGGGTGGTGTGAATAATCTTAGGGGATCACTGTCATGGGGAAGGCCACCTTCATAATGAGATGGGTGCTCTGCTTCTCTGGTCAATTCGGACCTTGGCATCTCTTCCAAGGCAGTTGTGAAATGTGCTGATTCCTGCCCTCAAAGAACAGCGGTAAGAGCTTAGACATATTTAGCTTTAGCCGCCCAGCGGAGAGTGGAACGATTTGTTCCCATCGGTTAAGCGAGCCAGTGAAAGGCCCTGTCTGACACCCACCCCAAAAGCCACTCAGTCCCCCCGAACCTGCACTCTCACATATCCCAACTCCACCGCTCCTTCTTAGTCACATCAAGGAAAGCACGCAGGGGATAGTGATGGTGACAGACATATCGCATCCCAGAGTGGATGCGCTGTTCCTTCCCAGAGGGAGGGTGGCACCTCATAGTCTTGTCCAGGTGACTCAGACCATTTACGTATTCGTCCGGTCCCCGTTACCCTCACAAACCGACACCCCATGGGAGGTGGGACAGAGCCAATAGCCCCATGTTATTAATACCAATCCCTTGCTTCTTGAAACGTCTTCACTCATTCTCCCTTGCTGCCCCCAGGCCTGGAACTCCCTCCCTGAACGCACTCATTCTGCTCCCTCCTTCCCAACCTTCAATTCCCTCCTGAAAACCTACCTCTTCTGTCAGGTTGTCCCTAGCTCCTCATCCCCACAGACTTGTCACAGATGCCTCCTCGTCCCTCCTTCACTCAGAGACCTCCTCTTCCCTGGAATTAAGTTAAGCACATTCACATGCAACTTCACAACTTAGATTGTAAGCTCCTTGGAGCAGGGACCTGTCCTCTAACTACTGATTGTACAGCACCAGGTACATTGCTTTCAAATAATAATAATAATAATAATAATAATAATAATAAAATGTGGTTCCATGGTTCAGAGATATTAAGTGCCTTTACCAAGGTCATGTAGGGAGGTATGTGGCATAGCAGGTCTTCTAATAATCTCACCACTGTACTATCCTTCTGATCACACAGTTTTGCTTCTGCGGGTGTAGAGTTGAAAAAGCCTCTGGTTTCTCTCGCATTAGCTTGTTGCTGAGTGAGATAAGGCTGACGTTTGTGGGTGGGGATGTGCTGGCTACATGGGGAGTATTTCCCCCTGGGGGAGTACAAGAGCCAGAGGAGGAAGAGGGGGAAATGAGGGTATAAAAAGTATTTAACACTTTCATGCAAATGATTTTCCTATAAAATATTAATGACATATATATAATCTAATTGATTCCTTAGGGCAATAACCTCTGACAAAATGGCCCTGATTAGGAGATAATTGAGTGTGTTGAATTGCGTCCTGAGAGAGCTTAATGTTGACAAGGGCCATTATCTCGCAATAATGACCCCCTTTTGTCAGGTGCTAGCTCCATTAGGAGACGCTTTCCCCAGGAAGAAATCGTTCCCTTGCAACTCTTTTGCCTAATTATATGGATCATTTTGCAAATCAAAGCAAATGTTTGCATCCTCTACAGGGTCATCACCGATGGGAGGGGAAGCCACCTAGGAGCTGCTTGGAGGGCACTTCCTGGACTTGTCATAGGAACAGCCCAACCCGACATTCGGCTCAGGAAACGGAGGCAGAAGGGACAACGCTGCAGAGACACGCTTGGGTACCTCTCCTGCAGAGCTGAAATGGGCGCCCACAAAATCAGGTATGCTCGTTGAATTTCCATTTCCCAAAACCAACCTGCAAATTTCGGGTACTAATCTCTACTGGGTTAGTGCCCACTTTGGGTACCCAATGCCTGGGAATACCAACTTCCAGTTCCCGAATACCAACTTCCAGTCCCAGAGTATAATGGTTGGGAAATTATGTTTTTTATGCTCTGCCTGGGTTATTTTGATGTTTTATGTGTTTTCATTGGTTTGTTATAAGACGTTGTGAGCCACCCCGAACTGTGAAAGCAGGAGGGGATGGCAAATAAATTTAAATAAATAAATAAATATCAATTGTAAGCCCTAGGGGCAGGGACCGTGTCTATTTTATTACTTTGTAAAGTGCCAGGTACACTGCTGGCGCTATATAAATGTTTGTTAATAATAATAATAATAAACTTCTGGCCCCAATTTTCCAAATGTCAATCCCGATTTTTTGGTTTTCTCTCCCAGTCAGTAACTGAAAAGTCAGCAATTACTGATATGTACTGTATAATCCTAATATATATAATAAAACTGACTAGCCTAAATACCTATATAATATCTAATCTAGCTCTCTATATATGTACACAAATAATATCTATCTAAATCTAAGGGAGACAGGGGAAGGGAAAAGGAAAACTATTATCTAACTATTATCTATATAACTATTCTAATCTAATCTATATGTCTATAATATATATCTATATCTAATCTAGACTACCAAACGCGGTTTGGATGTTCGGAGTTCGGACCGAACTCAGTCTGTTCGGACGTCCAAACTGAACGTCTGAACCGAACTCTCGAATGACCGAACAGTTCGGTCGTGTTCGGATGAGTTCGGATGAGTTTTGGGGCGGGAAAAACGTCTTTTCAGGGCCAAAAGTTAGGTTTCGGTTTCGGTATCGTTTCCGTTTCAATAGCGCTGTTTTTGAATGTTTGGCCAAGTTTGGCCAAACCGAACTCCAAACCCCACAGCCCCACAGACTGGTCTTCAGAGCACACGCAGCAGACATGCACATCCCCAGCGCGGAGCCTACAACGTGTGCTCAAACTGTGCAACGATGCGTGCCTGTGGAAGGGGGTGCGAGGCTTGGGTTTGGCACCACCATGTATCTGAGGCCCCTGAGTGAAATCCTTGGACGATTTGGAATGGAATGCCATCAGTATGCTGATCACAGCCAACTCTGTCTTTTTCATGGGACCCAGGTCCTGCAGTCTTGGTACTTACCAGGTGTTTGACTGCCGCTGGGGATTGGATGCGGGAGAACCGATTGAAGCTGAATCCAGAGAAGACCGAGGTGATGATGGTTGTTCAGCCATGTGACCTGGGGGACATAGGGATGGTGTCCAGCCTCCTTTGGTCCCCCAGGTTCATCGCCTTGGGGTGGTCTTGGATCCACTGCCATGCCTGAATGGCCAGGTTGCAGCGGTGTCCAGGAGAGCTTTTCACTAACTTTGTCTGGTGAGAAGGCTGTGACCTTTATTTATCAGACTCAGACTTAGCCCCTGTCATCCATGGCTTCGTAACCTCGAGGCTAGACTACTGCAATGCACACTATGTGGGGCTGCCATTATGACTGTTCGGAAGCTGACGTTGGTGCAGAATGCGGTGGCCCTCTTTCTGTCAGGGTGGGTCACCGGCAACACATTACACCGTTGCTCCAGAGTCTGCACTGGCTGCCGATAGCTTTCCAGGCACAATTCAAGATGCTCATTTTCACCTATAAAGCCCTAAATTGCTTGGGCCTCAGGCATCTTAAGGACTGCCTCTCCCCTTGTTTCACTGCAGCCTCTGAGGTTGGCTAAGGGTGCCCTCTTATGAATTCCAACTGCCCATGAGGTTCATACAACAGGGGCATGCATGGAGGCATTCTCAGTGGCTTCTCCACAATTATGGAACTCTTTCCCCTTGGAGTCTTCCTAAGTCCAAGCCCAAGCCTACGGATCATCTTTCAGACGAGATGTAAGATCTTTCTGTTTGGGCATGCGTTTGGCAGGCTGGGATAGGGTTGGGTGGGACTGAGTGGAGCGTTTTGGGAGATGGCTGGTGGGTAGGGGGTTTAAGGGTTTATAACTGCTTTTATATGTTTATTTTTATATTTTTGTAAGCCACCCTGAGCCTTTGTGGGAAGGGCAGGGTAAAAGATTGAATAAATAAAATAAATGTATCTAGGGCAGGTAGAGGTGCAGAATGGGTCACCACCATAATCATTCCCCACAGCTCAGACTGGTTGGCAGCTGAGCTCCGCGGAGGAAGTAGGGATGTGCAAATGCGGTTCGGATGTTCGGAGTTCGGATCGAACTCGGTCTGTTCCGATGACCAAACTGAACGTCCGAACCGAAAACGACCGAACAGTTCAGTCATGTTCGGGTGAGTTCAGATGAGTTCAGGGCAGGAAAAACATGGCTGGAAGGCCCATTCAAGTGGGGAAAACATGACTGGAAGGGGGAGGCAGCTGAGGAGCAGCCTTCCTGGCACAAGGGGTGGAGACCTGGGGTGGTCTCAGGGCCAAATGATACCAATACCGAAAAAAATCTTCGAATTCGGTTTCGATATCAGTACCCATAGTGCTGTTTTGAATGTTCAGCAATGTTCGGCTGAACCGAACTCCGCCAAACCGAACAACCGAACCTGAACTCGGTTTTCGAACCAAATGGCCGAGCATCCGAATTGCGTTCTGTTCGCACATCCCTAGGAGGGAGTAAAATTTCAACTGCTGAAGAGAACATTCAGATGCCAGACTGTAGATGGCTTTGCTGCTCACTAGAGAGAGACTCCCAGCCCTGCTGTTGAACATGTCCGCAGGGGACCAGAGAAGTGGTACCACCAATCTAGACAGTGACTTAAGAGTTTTAGGACAGCA
The DNA here is from genome assembly GCA_003113815.1 of Sphenodon punctatus. Taxonomy (NCBI): domain Eukaryota; kingdom Metazoa; phylum Chordata; class Lepidosauria; order Sphenodontia; family Sphenodontidae; genus Sphenodon; species Sphenodon punctatus. The sequence continues at coordinate 4,108,582 of QEPC01006384.1, forward strand.
CTGCATCAGGGTCTGACCTAGATGCAGGATCAATGTAATGGGGAGGCCCTGAATGCTGAAATCCATGGGAACTCTCTGAGTTCAATGGCTTGGGATTTATCCCCCTACACAGCATGATCCTGTGGTAAGCTCACGCACACACATACGAGCATTTATTGTTCACATGGGTCCCATTGAACTGAATGAGATTTCTGCTTGTGCTAACAACTAGCACACATGCAGACGATCCTGCTGGTCATCCCTCACCACTAGAGCTGAAACAGGCAGCTCATTTTCCACCCACGGGTAATTTGACATATTCGAATTCAAATACGTAATTCAATGCATTCAAAGTCGTGTCTACTCAACAGGTTACCCGATCACCCATCAGGTACCCAGATACTCCTCAAATCAGTAATTTCTGGTTCCGATTTTTCAGTTTTCTGGTTACCGATCAGTAACTTGGGATGGAAAACAAAACAAAAAAATTAAAAATGGTACCGTAAGTTGACCTGGGGAAACACTCCAGGACATTTGGGTATCTAAATTGGTTTGCAATCAGATACCAATTAGTCCCACTATTTTTGAGTCAACCAAGGTCCTGGAAGTTCAACGGGATATACCTGGTTTTGCAGGTCTTCAATCCAGCCCCAGTCCCCATCTATATTTAAAACACAGCAGTTCTCTTCTGAAGAGTCTTAGGCCACTTTTACACATGAGAACGCTGGGCTCTTATAAATGCTTAAGGTAATACTGGGTGTTATAAATGCTGGAGTTTTGTAATGTGTGAACGCACTATTAAACTTTTATGCAGCGAGATCTCACAGCCTTATAAAAGTCTCATCTGGTGGGTCTTACAAGGCTGCGAGAACTCACTGCATAGAAGGGGAATAGTCGGTTCACACATTACAAAACTCCAGCATTTAGGGGTGTGCACCAGGGCTCCATGTCATTTTTCATTTTTTGTTATCTTTTTCATTATTAAAATGTGTCATTTTCATTATTGTTATTAATGAAATGTCATTTTTCGTTATTGTCGTTATCGATATCAGTACCGATTTCAAACAAAGATTTTGTTTTTGGTATCATCGTCATTCAAGACAGGGAACGATACCAAAACCGGAAATGGTAGTTCAATCGGCTGTGCGGTGGCGTAGTGTGTGGCTGCCTGGTTATGTGTGTCTGCTGTGGCTCTGTGTGTGTGGGTTGTGTGTGTCTGTGTGAGGATGGAAGCAGGGCCCACCTGTACCCTTCCCCCTCCTGATCCTCCTCCTGCCACCAGCAGCTGCCACCAGTGAGCAGCCAGGGCCAGGTAGCCATGCGGTGCATTTTAGCTGCTCCAAATGTCCATTGGAAAATGCACAACTGCCCCCAACCTGCCCTAGCCAGTTGCTCCCTCACCCACTCCCTGGCTGCCTGGTACAGGGAGGGCACCACCCGCCTGCTGAAGGTGGTGCGTGAGGGCATCTGGGACTTGGGCGCAAGCAGTGCCACCAGCTGGCAGAATCCCTGGCTCTCCACTATGCTTACGGACTGGTTATCTAGCGCAATCATCTCACCCACCTGCCTGGTGATTTTGATTGCCGCTGGAGGACCTCCGTGTTGTAACTGCCCAAACCCCAGCTCCTCCATAATGGCCTGATGCTGCTGCTGCTGCTCCTCACAGGGGGTTCGAGATAGGGGCTGCTCCTGCTCTGCCTCATTCCCCTTGCCATGAGCAGAGGAGGAGGGTGTGCTCACCGAAGCAGGGCTTGAGAACCCACTCCTGTCCACAGTGCCTAACTTCCCTTCCAGTTCCAGCATCTTTGTCTGATGCGTTCTTCTCAAGTGGGAGAGCATCCCAGTGTTTCTGAGGTTTGCCCTTTTATTCCCACGCTTCACCACCTTCCCACAGTGTCACCTTGCTGGTGTCACCTGCCCTCAGTGACCTGAAGTGGTCCCACACAGCCCCCCTGCTTTCTTCGNCAGCTCAGGAAAACCCAGCAGCAGCAGGTTGACCTTCAGGTACAGCAACTGCTCCACCAGCCCAGCACCCAGCCTCGTAGAGTGGAAACTCACGATGTCCCGGGCCTGAGAGAAGACCCGTTCACTGAACACGTTTGTTGGTGGGCAGGACACCAGTTTCTGTGCCACCCTGGTCAGGGCCTGCCATACATTCCCCTTCTCCACCCAGTACTGCAGGGGGTCGCTGCTGTAGTCTAACACTGGCTCCTCCAGATACTTCTCCACTGCCATCTCCGCACTGTCGGGCTCTTTCTGCCTCTGCCTGATGCTGCTGCTGCTAGCCTCCTCTGCAATTGCCTTTGCCTATACTGCCTGCCCTACCGTGGTCCAGTGGGTGATGGGCCTGGCCACCAAGGAGCTGCTGCTGCTGGCCCTGCTATCAGAGCTTCTTCTGGGGGTGATTTGCACATCCTCCCTTCTGCTGCTGCTTTGTCCCGCCTTATGGCCCTGCTGACAGCCACAGGAGGAGCATCACGAGAAGGAGTCTCCTCCGCCTCCTCCTCACTCCCCTCATTGTCCGGTTCCATGACACCCATGATCAAGATGCTGCTGCTGCTACCACATTGCAGCCCGGGAGAGGATGCCCTGCTGCTATTCACAGAAACACTGGGGGAGAATGAGAATAATGGGCTGCTTACAGGGCTGCCAAGGGCTGGGATGTCCCTTAAATAAGTTCTCCCCCAAATCCTCTGAGTCCTGGAGGGTGCTGCCAGAGGGGGAAGGCTGCCCAGGCGGAGAGGTGGGTGGCCCAGCCCCTGCATCACTCATAGCGACAGCACCCATCGACAGCCCCATCATTCCACCCTGCATCACCTGCCCCCAGTGCAGTATCACTGCGGCCAGTGCCAGCTGCTGGGGCTTCAGGAGGGGTGCGCTGCTGCACCCACCTTTGATCCCTCCTCCAGTGCCCGTGTTAGTGGAAGGCTGGGGCTCTCTGCCTTCCCCAGATGCCTTTCCTCCAATAATAATCTCTGCTGCCTCTTCCCCTGATAAGACCTGCAGCTTGGGGGTGAAAAATGCGGGTCTCTTAATTTTGGGTGGTGCGCTTCCACCAGTGGCAGNACCTCCCCCCCCACCCGGTTTGACCCGGAAGGCCTAGTAGCAGCCTGAAGTGCTTCGGAGCGCCGCCACCTCCGGATCCGCCACCGTCGGACCCAGGGCCAGAGCCCCAGCACCACCAGGTAGGGCGACCCCTAGGGTGGGGTTTTTTAAAAAAAATTACGAGGTTGGGCAGGGGGGGAGGTGCTCCTTGGCACCCCTTCCACCTGTGCTGCCTGGAGGGGGAAGGGAAAGACGGGTTCCTCCCTGTCCCCCGTGCCCCTGCCTGAACCAGTTTGGAACCCAAACTTTGTTCGGCCGGTTTGGGTGGGGGGCGGTTTGGATTCGGGGTGTTCACGAACAGTCCGAACAACCCAAGTTTGGGCCAAACCCCAAACTTCTGAACCGCGTTGGCACATCCCTAGACAGTACCCCAGGTGGTGGTAATCTAGGTGGGAGAAAGGAAAAGAGACAAGGAGACAGCAGCACCATCCATCCACTTGGTGTGGGAGAATGGGTACTGGACTGGGAAGGACTGAAGGCATCACCATGATTGCATAATATTAAGTAACTATATGTTGTTGTTTCAGAGAGCGTGGTGATGATGATGCTGATGGCAAAAGCCCCAAATCAAGACTGACGTCCCAAAGCCATGGCAGGCCAACAAAGTCCATGGTATGGAAACATTACCATACCCCTAAAGGTGGCGTCGCACAATGCAAGGTAAAGCAGGGGGCTTTGCCCTATGACCTGTTAGGAAGTCCCCAGCAGAGAGATAGATTGGCCAGCCACTTGTGGAGACAGAATGCAGGCAGGGCTTGATAGATAGACCATTGGTCTGACCCAGTTGGCACTTCTTATGTTCCTATCATTTTATGTTCTTTAGATCTTAAACAAAAACATAAAGAGGGGGTCGCAGGAGACCACATCTGGGCTCATCGCCCACATCGAGACTGTCCACCTCATCAAGGTGAAGAGGAGCACGTCTGGCGGCACTGGCAGCACTCGGAGGGAGGAACAACAGGAAGTGGACGGGAGAAGGAAATTGCGCCAGAAGAGGCGTCGACTCCCCATCCTTCCCCCTCCAGCTCTTCCTCTGATTCCCCAGCCCCATGTAACGAGGACACCCCCAAAGTGAGGGCATTTCATGGGTCACTGAGGAAAACAGCAACAAAGTACATAGAGGGCTTCCAGGCCACTATGAGGGATGTGGAGGAAAGGCCGGTGGAGCAGTTCCAGGTGTTCCAGATAAGGAAGTGGCAGGCACAGGCTTACGTGGAGTACATCAGCACTGAAAAGAATGCTGTTGAGACGTTCCGCCAATCCCTGGTGCACCGAAAGGAAACAATGTGATGTTGTTTTGCCCTTTTCACCTCGCAACATCGCCCTTGATATTGTGAGGTGACATGGGGCAGAGGTCCCTACACCTCTGTCCCATGGACCAGTGTCACCTTTTCCTCATGTTCCAGGGGACAGGGCAGAAGAATCCTAAGGGTTTTTTTTCTTTCCCTTTTTCAACATAATTCAAATGTTTATATTCCTCGTAGTTAAAATGTGTTTTGAATTCTTCTTGTAAAAGTTATATTTGTTACCAGCCAGTTTTGACCTGTCCAATCTGTTATCCTTCTGTGGTTCTTCCAGCAGGCAGCAGAATCTCATTATCTATAAAGCTTGTCAGATCCCTACCTGACAGCAGCAGCAGCAGCACTGATAGCGTATTAGCCCCAAGATGTGCCGGGATCTCAACTTGCAGACAACACCCAAGGAGGGGCCAGTGGCAGTGGTGGAGCAGGCAGGTTCAGGGGAGGAGCAGGGCAGGTGGGTGGCGGGCGGGCAGGCATGCACAGCAGCAGCAACAGTACAGGTAGCATATTAGCCCCAAGATGTGCCGGGGTCTCAACTTGCAGACAGCATCCCAGGAGTAGGATGTGCGAACGCGGTTCAGAAATTTGGGGTTTGGCCTGACCTCGGGGTGTTCAGACCATTTGTGAACACCCTGAATCCGAACCGCCCCCCACCCGAACCGTTCCGAACCGGTTCGGGCGGGGGGTGCGGGGCAGGGAGGAACCTGGTTTTCCATCCTCCCTCCAGGCTGCATGGGTGGAAGGGGCGCCAGGGAGCACCTCTCCCCCCCCATCCTGCCCAGCCTCATAATTTTTTTAACCCCCTCCCACCCCAGGGATCGCCCTACCTGGTGGTGCCGGGGCTCTGGCCCCAGGTCCACCGGCAGTGGGCCCGCCGGCGGGTCCAGAGGTGGTGGTGCTCCGGAGTACTTCAGGCCGCTACTAGGCCTTCTGGGTCAAACCAGAAGGCCTAGTAGCGGCCTGAAGCACTCTGGAGCGCTGCCGCCACCGGACCGCCACCACTGCTGCTGCTGCCACCACCAGACCCAGGGCCGGAGCCTTGGCACCACCAGATAGGGCAATCCCTGGGATGAGGGGTTTTTTAAAAAATGTACGAAGAGGTGCTCCCTGGTGCCCCTTCCACCTGCGCAGCCTGGAGGGGGGAGGGAAAACTGCCCCCCCAATGGGTTTGCTCCCCCGAACCCATTCGGGCCCAATGGGCTGAATCGAACGGTTTCAGGTTCAGCTGAACCCCAAACAGGCCGAACACCGAACTCCCCGGTGTTCGCACATTCCTACCCAGGAGGGACAGGGCTTGAGTCTGTGAGAGAGGCTCTGGCAGAGGCGTCAGCGGGCATTGGCAGGTGCACTGCCCGCTCTTGCAGAGATTGCACCATGAGGGGCAGCCTTGGGAAGCCCCTGAGTGACCAGGCATCTTCAGCACACAGAGAGATCGCCCCACGGGGGACAGCCTTAGAAAGCTGAGGTGTGATATAATAATACTTAGTTACATTTCTTGGTTGGTCATTTTGAAGCCCTCAAGTGGCGAGGTGTTTTCAGGTCACAGAGAGATCACCCCACCGGGGAACAGACTTGGGAAGCCTCTGAATGATTGCCCCATGAGCAGGGCATAGGGGAGAGAGAGAGAGAGAGAGAGAGAGAGAGAGAGAGAGAGAATTAGTGAGTGATTGGGCTCACTTCATTCAATCATTGCAATAGTTGGCAGCAGGTGCAGGCACATATTGTTGTGTGTTTCTCTCTTGTTCTGGTGGGTTTGCTGCTGGATGTGGGCACTGAGCATGAGCACATGCCACAGATGAGCTATCTCTCTGGTTCTGGTGGGTGGCAGTTTGATCAGGATGCACCTCTCCCTTTCCCCCCTCCCCTTTCTCGTTCTAGCAGTGGGGAGCCCCTCCTCCCCCCTCTCTCTCTCTGGTTGTGTATGGTGGGTGCTGGCATTGCCAGCAGCATGTCTCTCTCTCTCTCTCTCTCTCTCTCTCTCTC
>QEPC01006384.1:4119824-4134791 GCA_003113815.1 Sphenodon punctatus
GTTCTGTTTGCCCATCCCTACTTTTGGTACCCAAACCAGTGTTCAATCGGGTACCCAAAATACCAAAAGGTCAAAGTACTTACAAACCGGAATACTGAATTACTGTTTTCGTCCTGATTTTTCTACTTACGTTCCTAGATTTTGCGACATATTTCAGGTTTGTCTGTTTGTTTGTTTGTTTTGTTTTGTTTATTCAGGAAATTTGGGGCATCCAAAAAACCAGAAACCTATATTTCAGTTTTTTGAGTACCTGGACAGTATTCAGGTTCTGATTTGGATGCCTGGAACAGTACCCAAAATGCCTGCAGGTTCCAAATCAGCTCTAGTCCAGACTGAATTTTAAAACATGACCTCTGGCTTGTAAGAGGGTTGTGAAATGACTGGATTTGGGAGCAAGAGAGAGAATCTTTCCCTCCAAAAGTCCTGTGTTGATATATAACATTTCTGCCCAGCAGAACTGCAGTGGCTGATGAGAAATAATGACTCTGATGTCATGATAACCAGAGGAGAAGACCCAACACCATACACAAAAACCCACTCCTGTGAATGAATGACCTTAGCGGATTGTCAGTCTGAGCTGATTGTCAGTCTGAGCTGAGAGGCCGTATCGTGAAGAACCCTGAAAGGGATTTTCCTTCTCATCCAGTTTGTTAAGTCAGAGGTGGGAGGAAGGACCTTATGCTGGTATGAAATCCTCTCTAAAGCCAATAGCTCTGGTTTCAGGGCGTGGGGGACGATTTTATGCTTCCACTGGAAAATCTCTGAAACTTGTCAATATTTTGGAGCTCAGAAACCTTGCATTCTCACCAAGGAAGGCATTAGGTGGTTGTACGCCAGGAGCCTAGGAATCTCTGATCCATAGGGTCCCTGCTTGCGTGTAGCATATAGCAGGGGAACTCGCTGCTTTTGTGTCCTGTGCAGCCCTTGGTTGTTCCAGAAACCCCTGATACTTCCTCCTTTGTATGTGTCCCGCAGAACACCTCTTCTTCACTGATTGCTTATAATTCTAGCCCCCCCTTGCTGGAAGTTCCCTGCAAATCCTACAAAAGGCAATCAGGGTGGGGGGAAGTGCCATTTATTTTAACCCCTGCTTTGCCCTGCTCAAGGGAACGGAGGTGGAAATTCATGCACCCCACTCATGGCCACACACGGGGCACTCCGGAAAACTCCAGAGTCCCAGTGCAGGGACAGGGTGGGTAGTGCATGGACAGGGCAGCCATTGGGCGGGGGGCGCTCATTTGAAGTGCCCCTCCCCCCCGACCCACGCACCAACTACGGACCACCACCCCCGCCCGTCTCGTTTAAACACCTTTGTCTTTCCCACTGTAAATTCTGTGTGGAGCAAGAAGTCTCAACTACCATATGTTAGAACAGCATCTAGCACAATTAGGAACTTGTTGAAGCCTTAGCCACTACCAGAATGCTTCTGAATGATTCACCCATGTAACATTATCAGTGTGTTGTCATTAGCACTTTTTAAAAATCACATTTTTAGCAGCACAAAAAAAAAAAAAACAACGGAGAAAAGAGCAACGAGGACAGGATGTCAGACAAATATTTACAAAAATGTTCCACCCAGCCACATGCTGAATGCAAGAGGCCTTGAACTTTCAGCTTCTTGTGAATTTGAGCCCTTCAGCATGCTGCTGGATGCTTTTGCCTCTCCCTCTCTCTGATGCCCTGCACGTGTTAGTCGTTTGACAGATGAACCTTTTATTTGTGCTCAATTCAAAAGAAACAAAACAAAATTTTAAAAATGCTAAAAATAAGATATGATCAAGGGATATCACTAAGGCATTGTGTCACATTCCCACAGATGCTAAGACTTTAATATGGCATTGACCTAAATGAAACCGTTTCTTTCTGATTGGCAGAGTTACCTCTGATGTCACAATCCTCCACCAGCAAAGGGTCATTGTCTTTGTACCAAGCTTCAATTCTTACCCAAGCTGATCTCTCTCCAACTCCTCAGTAAGATGGATTGACGCTAGCTATCATGTTCACTAATAGCTGATTTGTCCCAAACGTAGGCAGCTCCCCAAGGGACCAGTCTGTCTCTAGAACAGAGCTATAATACTGTACAGAAGAGTCTGTCCTTTCTAGCAGAGAGAGAAACCCTCTGGATTTCATTGCATGGAGGGAATGGGACATCTTCAAATGCCAACAGGTATTTCAAAAGCTGCCTGCACCTTCCCATCTCTCTTCTCATCTGCTAGATTAAAAAAAAATAGCATTTCGCATTTGTGGGAATTAACATATGGTATAAACTTGGTTTTTTTTAAAGACGCTCTCGTGGTTCCCTTGGCAGCTTTGACGTGAATATTAATACTAGCATAATCTCATGATGATTAGAGAACACAATTAGGGGCTATTAATAATGACACAAATAATGACATTTAAGGCCTCATTTTAATTTGAGTAATATTCTGTCTGGTGGTATTTAAGCAGCTCTATCTGGTGCAATTACCGCCGTGCCAAGGTGCAACACCTAATCACAATATCAATCACAGGGTTTTCTCCAGCCCTGGCCAAAAGGGCTGACGGTGGTAAGAGTCGTCCAGCAATTGAAGGAAATGAGTTTTCTGTCAGCTGGGATGTTGTCTTTTAGGATTTGGAAGCTTTGAAGTGAGATGTTAGCCTGGATGTTCAGATTGACGCCTGGCTTAAATCACAAATGACATGAGTTCTTTCAACTCTCAGCTTAGTATGCACTATTGTTCAGGCAATCTCCAGATGTGATGAGCTTGGAGTGATTAGGCAAAACTAACTCAGTGGCCTGTGTTGGGTAGGAGGATGAAGCCAGACAATCACAATGCTCCCTTCTGGCCTCAAAACTGGCTAATCTAGCCAGCCTCAGTGCCATTACCAGCCTCAAGCACTCAAAAGTCACGATTCAGAGACTAAAATCACGAGATTGGCTTTCAAATCATGAGATTTTAAACACATGATACATTTGGGGATTGTATTCATTTAGGGTTCGTAGCCACAGACTTTCTTTCCAAAGCCCCAAACGTTTTCAAAACAAACAAACATTTGAAAGAAGAAACAAATCGCAGATTCACATCAGTCTTGGATTTCAGTCTTTAAGGAAAGCACAAACTCGTGCAGCCAAACCCACAATAAAATTGTGGTTCCTGGCAACATGGCATGGACCCAGGGAATGCGGTAAAGCCAGTTTAGATTGATGGCAAGAGGAATGACTCTACCCCTCAATCCCAGAAGCTCCATCCTGTGTTTTTTTTTAAATAAAAAAGAAATCAAGAAGCAAATTTTAAGGAATTGTAACAGCATATATTCCCCACAGCCACAGAGGATTTCTGTCTCGATTCTCTCATGCACACACAGTTCAAAGGGGCAGGGGATGCATGGATGCACATTGCCACACACATTTTTGGCTTGCCCCACATGGTGAACTTTGGATTTCTCAGAGCACTACTTCGCAGCGCTGGTGGAAATTGCAGGAGATAGAAACAGTCGGAACAAACATCTTTCCGCTACTTCGCAGTGCCGGTGGAAATTACGAGAGATAGAAACTGTCAGAACAAACATCTTTCTGCTACTTCGCGGTGCCGGTGGAAATTACGAGAGATAGAAACTGTCGGAACAAACATCTTTCCGCTACTTCGCGGTGCCGGTGGAAATTACGAGAGATAGAAACTGTCGGAACAAACATCGTTCTGCTACTTCACGGTGCCAGTGGAAATTACGAGAGATAGAAACTGTCGGAACAAACATCGTTCCGCTACTTTGCGGTGCCGGTGGAAATTGCGGGAGATAGAAACTGTCAGAACAAACACTGTTCCGTTATTTTCTCAGCCGGTGGAAATTGCAGAATTAAAGTAGTGGAATGAACATCTCTATTGCACCGTGCCATCCATTGCAGAAGAGCTTTTTTTGTCGGAAAAAGCTACAGCAGCGGCTTAACATTTCAGCCCTAGTCGGCTGAGTGGCTCCTGGCTGCCCATGCATGGTAGCATCTCATTTAAAAACACCCACGGTCTGCATTCACAGTCAGAGCATCCTTCATGGTGCAGACTCTGTGGGAAAGCAGCATTGCATGAGATTGTCAGAGCTAGTAGAGCTCTGCAGGGGCAGTTTATGCCCCACTCACCTGACTGCGGCTGCCACCTTCTTCCCTCCAGGCACTCCAGACCTGCTCACTTTAAACAAAACCTTCCGGAGAACTCCCTGACTTGTGCCGTTGCTAGGAAAAGGAAATTGGACCTCACCCACAATCTCCCTAATGCTGTCTCTCATGTACCCCCTATGGTATCCACTTAATGGAGTCGGTCTGGCTCGGAGCTCAGTTGAAGAGTGACATTGAAAACACCCCAACCTCTTTGCAATGGACTCGCTGCCAAGATCAGCCCTCGAAAGTGACCGTGCTGTGCTAATGCGGGTTAATGGAAACCTCAGAGCCAATTTTCACTCCTAGAAGAAAATCTCCCCTGCCTCAGTCTGCGGCGGCAGCGGCAGCAGCAAAGGCTCTCATGCTGGAGTAGGCGCCTGGGTCTTTAAAAGGGAAGAAAAGAAGTGGCACATTGGAGATGAACAAAGAGGGGGTTAAGTGAAACTTTTTCTGGGTAATTGATTCGGTCGGTCTGCATTGCTTTGAGGAGAGCACAAGGCACCGGGCCTGACACAGCAGGCTTGAGTGCTCAGCGGGGACAGGACGCTGTTCGCTTTGACAAGGGGAATGGTCATTATGGTGAGCGTGCTCGCCTTCTCGGTTACAAACGTCGGTTGGTCTGAATCCCTGATGCGGAGGTGCTGGGAGCCGTACCGCAGCAACAGCACACAATGGCGCAGAACCTCTGCAGGCTCCCCTTTGTGTCATGCTAAACCACTGAATGATTCCCGCCGAGCCGTTCATTCACTCTCCAGGCACCGTGTGCTGCCCATGGTCACATGCACCCTCAGCTCTCTGGTGCACTGTTCCCATGTAGCTAACAGAGGCGCCATCTCTAGAGCAAGATTGCAAGCCATTATTTACCATCTAGTCCTTTCAGTGTGCAAAGTAACTTACAGTCTTTATCTAGTTCACCCTCGCAACATCTCTGTCAACCAAGTCACTATTATTCCCATTTTTCAGATGGGGAATTGAGGCTGGGACTTGTCCAAGGCCACCCAGTGAGCTCATAACTAAGGTGGGATTTGAACCCTGTTCTCTCAGGTCCAAGGACAAAACACTGGCTATGACAGTCCTTACATGCTAAGGTCTTCTGATGAGTGACAGTAAAAACCCACATGATGGGTTTTAAGTCCTGCTCTATGCCCTTTTCCCAAATGTTTGGCCCTTGGATCCAGGTGAATCTCAGCTGAAGAGCTTGGATGTGCAATTAACTTGTGGGACTTGTTTCCAGAGGATGTTGTGAAGGCCACTAGTGTATCTTGGTTTAGAAAAGGTTTGGATAAGTTCCTAAAGGATAGGTCCAAGTTGATCAGGGGGACATCATCTCTGAAAGTCAGGTGCTGGGAGTAAATATCGGAAGGGATCACTCCATTATGACCTGTAGGGTGCTTCTCTGGAGCGACTGAAGATAGCCGCTGTTGGAGACAGGATGCTGGGCTGGGCGGACCATTGGTCCGACCCAACGTGGCCTTCCTTATGTGTTTGTATTTAGCTTGAGTGGTAAGAGAGCTCAGGGAGTCTCTAGTGTCACAATCACCTGGGTTTGATTTAGGAGGCTGCTATTGGTAGCCAAAAAGAGACACAGCAATGCCAGGAAGGGTGGTTCAGTCATTAGGATGCTAATCCTGGGGATCAATGGACCTGGGTTACAATTCTATGCTCTGCCACTGCCTCCCTGTAGGATCCTGACTGAGTCACTGATGCAGATGTAATGGTTGCTGCTAGGTACTTTGCCCGGCGGCTGAAACAAGTACCCAGAAAAGCAGGTAAACTGGTAAAACTCCAGTACCCAAATCACACCAAACATTTCCAGTACTTTTTAGCACTCCAACTGGTTTCCGATTAGGTGCCCAAAATATCAACAACTGTCATGCCGAAATATCAATTTTGTCACAATTTCATTGTGGATTTTGAGAATTCATCCGGTCTGATTTATTTCAGGTTTTTGGGTCACCTTGGGTACTCAAAAAACCGGTGACTGAAATCTTGGTTCCCCGACTAGTCAAACAATATTCAGGTACCGATTTGGATACCGAATGGCACCTGTAAATGTGGGTGCCAAATCAGGTACCAATTTTGTCTTTACTCCAGTGCTGCTTTCCCCCATAGCGATTGCCATTTTTGAACAGGCATGGCACGGCTGGGGGGGCAGGGGGGGTCCTTGTGTGCTGCGTGGAGCGCCCCGTGAGTGGAGGAGGGGAATCCAATGGACCAGGGATGGATGTGGAATGGATATCCGCTCCTACCCATGCACAGTTTGGCCAGTCCCTGCATAGACAGCCTGGAATTTCCCCCAATGCTCCATGCATGGGCATGAGTGGGCGGCGTGTGTATCGGGGAGTGTGTCCCCCGTCATCTGAATGTGTGGGGGATGGGTGGACCCCCATGTTTGTGTCTCATCTAAAAACAGCCAACGTGTCAGTGGGGCTGGGGAGTACGGGCCAGGACACATGCACAACCCCCCACACACACCCTACACTCACACGGGGGCTCTGCCCCCAACGGGGATGGGGAAACGGCCTGTCAGGATAGGACTGTGGCCTGATACATCTCACAGAGACAGGGCCCCTATCATCATAGGGCACCGAGCACGAGACCAAGCTCCGGCAGGGTCTTTGCCCGCCACCAGTCCGCACCCACACACTCACACAGGGAGGGGGGCAGGGGAAGGTGGTGTGGGGCACGTGGGGAAGGACCCAGGACAGGAGGCTGGAGAGAGGGTAGCCCGCACCCTGGGATTGGGGAATGGGAGCCCTGGAAGGGGGAAGGGAGAGGACTCGCACACCCAATACAGTGTGTCACCAAACACACCAAGGTAAGGAATATACAGGGAAACTCCCATTCTTACACACGACCCCTAAGTTACACAAGCACCACCCGAACATACAAGTCCCACAATATTCAAAAACACAACACTTAGCTTTCAGAGGCCAGTTTCTCGCTGTCACGCCGCTGTCCCGTGGCGTGCCTCGGCGGCGGGGGATGTCAGGGGAGACCCGGAAGAGTCAGGCAACCACCCCCCCCTCAAAGACAGGGCTCGCCCCCGCGTCGAAAGGACGCTTCCCCAGCGGCGGCCCAAGCCCCGCCCCCTTCCCAGCCTGGAGTCTCAGGAGAGGACGTCCTTGCTCCGCCCCGACGCAGTGCGCGCCTTGCGGCAGAGCGCGCTCAGCGCGGGGCGGGGCCTTAATCAGGAGACAAGGGCTGCCACATGTAGAGCTGGGAGACAGTATAAAGTTGCCGTCGGGACAGTATACCCCCGCCGGTAATCGAGAGAGAGACTGGCCCTTGCTTATGCCTTCCTGAAAGCTAAGTGATTGTGACTAGAGTGATATTGACAGCCTTGGTGTTTGTGTTCCTTGCCTTGTTGTATTTTCTCCCTTGTTTGCTCCCCCCCCCCTTCTGTGAAGCTTTGGATACTAGCGGTGAGAGTGAGTTCCCAACAGACCCTTTCCCTTCCCTTGATCTGTGGGTCCCTGGTGGGTGTAGTGTTGTCTGCGTCTCCCCTGCCCAACCCCAAAACCTCCCCCTACCTAGTGCGGAAGCATCCTTGTCCCCCCGCCTCTTCCCCTATTCCTAACCCCTCCTGTTCCTTGCTCCGTGAATCACTTCCTGGTCCCGCTCCCTTGTTTCCCCTTCAAGTGCACCCCTACACTGTGTGTCACCGCGGTGCCCGGGAGTGCTTGATTGTAAGGCTGTGGCTCCTCCCCTTCCTTGCTCCTATTTCCCTTTCCGTCTGCGAGTGGCACCTTCTCTCCTCCCCTATGATGATATGGGTTGCCTTCTATTGACGTAGGAAAGCCCACCCAACAACCTGAGGGGATTACCTTTCCCAGTGTGTACTAGGAGAGAAGGCCACAAGCAATACCTTTGGTTCCAAGAACCCTCTCTGTTTCCCCCCCCCCCCCCGGTACCCTGACACTCGCTCTGATTACAGACAGCAGGGAGCTCCCTACGCAGGCTTAAGAAGCCTAGGACAGGGCCCCCTGGCGTGCCCTGAGGCGTGCGGAGCGCCACGCCGGCTGTGCCTGTGGCCACGCCCCCTGCAACGTCACGACGGGTGGCGCAGCACCGCCCACAGTGCCTTGGCAACCAGCTACGGTGGCGCATCCCCCGCTGAGGTTCCAGGCGTCGGGCCCAAGACAGGGGTGTGGAGGGGTCGCCAAGCCATCTGAGACCGCAAGCCCCCAGGACTGTCACAAAGTCCTCCGGTGCCTCCATGTTTTTTGGACCATGGGAGACTAAATACTTTCTGACTCTACTTTCTGGATCAAATAGCCCTGTGCAGATGGCAGTTCCCCTGTGAACATGGGCAGTTTTCTCTGGACTAATTAAATCCAGAAAAACAGAGAAGCTGTCAGTACCACACCAATTGCCAAACTGGAGTTGGGGCGGGGGAGGCAGCATCTTCCAGAGATCCTAGTGGGTACAGCGTCCATCCCACCAACGCAATGAATGGCATTTGTGTTCTTCCAGCCAGCGGACAGCACAGGATACCAGGAGAAAGTGGATTCCAATTTAGATGGGCCATTAGTGTGTTCCACTCTGGCAATTATGTGCCTAAGAAATATGTGGCTAGGAATGACCCAGTGAGCAGATTGACGTGACCAATAATGCCCTTCTGGCGAGGGGGCAATTTCCTTGATGTAACAGTTCTGAAGTCATCGCAGACGGGCAAGTCAGCTGTCAAAGTGCTCGGTCTTGCACGTCGTACGCTCTCCTCTCCCGATTGCAGTTCAGTGCCGCTATTCAATCTGCCCATCCGTTTGGTAACGAACGCCGGCCGTATTCCAACAATGCAGAGTCATCAGCCAGAGAGAAACCGCTCGCTTCCCTCCTCAGTCAATGAAGCACTTTTCTCTTTTTTTTTGGGGGGGGGAGTTCTTCTATAGGGGTGTGTGTGGAAAAAATCCCACCCAATGAGCTATTACCCTTAAACTAAAGAATGCAGAAGGTTACAGCAGCAGTGCTCCCGTTTAATGAGTCAGAGCATAATCAGCGTCACAGCTGAGCGGCGGCATGGTAAAGAAGAGCCTCTCCTGAAAGGTGCTTGCCTGGCTTTCACAGACCGTCATCCCTGCCAGCCTTACTGCCTCTTCAGTCTTCGTCCACTCAAGCAGGACAATGCAAAGAAGCTCTACCTTCCCACACGTGGTCCTGCCTGCCTTTCACCTCGATCACTGCCCCCTCCCCCAGCATCCGGCTCCATTTCCATTCAAGTCTCTCTCTCTCTCTCTCGCTCTTTCTCTCTGTATTTTTAGAACGTCACACATGTGATGGACTCTTAACAGGGGAAAATATAGGTGGCCACTGCGCAAACGTTGTGCGTATATAGCTCTGCTGCTGCAACCCTTTCTTGACCTACAGCGACAAAGCTCGGGGATTATTTCTCATCGTACCGAGCCCTCTCGTGTGAAGTCCCACAGGGTTCTGTTTTGTCCCCTCTCCTGTTCAATGTGTAGATGCAGCCACTCGGCGAGACGATTCGGCGGTACGGTGTGCGGTGTCATCAATATGCTGACGATACCCAGCTGTACTTCTCTTTTTCAACAGACCCAGACCCGGCAGTCTCAGTGCTTACCCAGTGTTTGGCGGCTGCGGGGGACTGGACGGGGGCTAATCGACTGAAGCTGAATCCTGACAAGACAGAGGCGATGTTAGTGGGTAAGGCCATGGAGTTGGCGGCCCCCGTTATTGATGGGGTCTGTCCTCCATTGGCCTCTGGGGGTGCTCCTCGATGCACAGCTCCACCTGGATCTCCAGGTGAAGGTTGTGGCGAGGAGCGCTTTTCGCCAATTACATCTGGTGCAACGGCTTCGGCCATTTGTTTCAGACTCGAACCGACCACTCTCATCCATGCTTTCATCACCTCTCGACTAGACGACTGTAACGCGCTCTACGCGGGGCTACCCATGGGGACGTCTCGGAAATTGCCGCTGGTGCAGAATGCGGCGGCCCGTCTCTTAGTGGGACTGGGCCACCGGGAGCACGTTACACCAGTGCTCTGCTCTCTGCACTGGCCGCCGGTGGTTTTCCAGGCCCGATTCAAGGTGTTGGTCTTGGCCTATAAAGCCCTAAATGGCCTGGGCCTTGCCTATCTGCAAGATTGCCTCACCTCCTGGGTCCTGGATCGTCCCCTGCAGTCATCGGGGGAGCCCTGCTCGAGGTGCTCTGGGTTGTTCGGGGGGCCACGCAGGGGAGGTCATTCTCGGTGGCCGCGCCACAGCTGCGGAACTCCCTTCCGAGTAATTGTGTGGGGGGGTGTGTCGGGGATGGTGAGGTGGGATATGATTTTTTTCCTCCTTTTACGTAATTTTAATGTATGTTTTTAGCATTTGTACGCCGCCCCGAGCTGCCTGTGGCAGGAGGGGCAGGGTAGAAAATGTTTAAAATAAATAAATAAATAAAATGCCTTCCCACCTGCCCACTTCTGACCCCAAACCCAGCTCTGCCTACATACCTGCGTCCACCTGTCCTCCCGCTCCAGTTCAGATCTCTCCCCCAATTTTACTAATACATCTCAAATTCTGATCTTGTAGTTCTTGGTGCTAAGCTTTTCGAGGGTTTGGACANCCCCCCCCCCCCCGGTACCCTGACACTCGCTCTGATTACAGACAGCAGGGAGCTCCCTACGCAGGCTTAAGAAGCCTAGGACAGGGCCCCCTGGCGTGCCCTGAGGCGTGCGGAGCGCCACGCCGGCTGTGCCTGTGGCCACGCCCCCTGCAACGTCACGACGGGTGGCGCAGCACCGCCCACAGTGCCTTGGCAACCAGCTACGGTGGCGCATCCCCCGCTGAGGTTCCAGGCGTCGGGCCCAAGACAGGGGTGTGGAGGGGTCGCCAAGCCATCTGAGACCGCAAGCCCCCAGGACTGTCACAAAGTCCTCCGGTGCCTCCATGTTTTTTGGACCATGGGAGACTAAATACTTTCTGACTCTACTTTCTGGATCAAATAGCCCTGTGCAGATGGCAGTTCCCCTGTGAACATGGGCAGTTTTCTCTGGACTAATTAAATCCAGAAAAACAGAGAAGCTGTCAGTACCACACCAATTGCCAAACTGGAGTTGGGGCGGGGGAGGCAGCATCTTCCAGAGATCCTAGTGGGTACAGCGTCCATCCCACCAACGCAATGAATGGCATTTGTGTTCTTCCAGCCAGCGGACAGCACAGGATACCAGGAGAAAGTGGATTCCAATTTAGATGGGCCATTAGCATGTTCCGCTCTGGCAATTATGTGCCTAAGAAATATGTGGCTAGGAATGACCCAGTGAGCAGATTGACGTGACCAATAATGCCCTTCTGGCGAGGGGGCAATTTCCTTGATGTAACAGTTCTGAAGTCATCGCAGACGGGCAAGTCAGCTGTCAAAGTGCTCGGTCTTGCACGTCGTACGCTCTCCTCTCCCGATTGCAGTTCAGTGCCGCTATTCAATCTGCCCATCCGTTTGGTAACGAACGCCGGCCATATTCCAACAATGCAGAGTCATCAGCCAGAGAGAAACCGCTCGCTTCCCTCCTCAGTCAATGAAGCACTTTTCTCTTTTTTTTGGGGGGGGGGAGTTCTTCTATAGGGGTGTGTGTGGAAAAAATCCCACCCAATGAGCTATTACCCTTAAACTAAAGAATGCAGAAGGTTACAGCAGCAGTGCTCCCGTTTAATGAGTCAGAGCATAATCAGCGTCACAGCTGAGCGGCGGCATGGTAAAGAAGAGCCTCTCCTGAAAGGTGCTTGCCTGGCTTTCACAGACCGTCATCCCTGCCAGCCTTACTGCCTCTTCAGTCTTCGTCCACTCAAGCAGGACAATGCAAAGAAGCTCTACCTTCCCACACGTGGTCCTGCCTGCCTTTCACCTCGATCACTGCCCCCTCCCCCAGCATCCGGCTCCATTTCCATTCAAGTCTCTCTCTCGCTCTCTCTCTCTGTATTTTTAGAACGTCACACATGTGATGGACTCTTAACAGGGGAAAATATAGGTGGCCACTGCGCAAACGTTGTGCGTATATAGCTCTGCTGCTGCAACCCTTTCTTGACCTACAGCGACAAAGCTCGGGGATTATTTCTCATCGTACCGAGCCCTCTCGTGTGAAGTCCCACAGGGTTCTGTTTTGTCCCCTCTCCTGTTCAATGTGTAGATGCAGCCACTCGGCGAGACGATTCGGCGGTACGGCGTGCGGTGTCATCAATATGCTGACGATACCCAGCTGTACTTCTCTTTTTCAACAGACCCAGGCCCGGCAGTCTCAGTGCTTACCCAGTGTTTGGCGGCTGCGGGGGACTGGACGGGGGCTAATCGACTGAAGCTGAATCCTGACAAGACAGAGGCGATGTTAGTGGGTAAGGCCATGGAGTTGGCGGCCCCCGTTATTGATGGGGTCTGTCCTCCATTGGCCTCTGGGGGTGCTCCTCGATGCACAGCTCCACCTGGATCTCCAGGTGAAGGTTGTGGCGAGGAGCGCTTTTCGCCAATTACATCTGGTGCAACGGCTTCGGCCATTTGTTTCAGACTCGAACCGACCACTCTCATCCATGCTTTCATCACCTCTCGACTAGACGACTGTAACGCGCTCTACGCGGGGCTACCCATGGGGACGTCTCGGAAATTGCCGCTGGTGCAGAATGCGGCGGCCCGTCTCTTAGTGGGACTGGGCCACCGGGAGCACGTTACACCAGTGCTCTGCTCTCTGCACTGGCCGCCGGTGGTTTTCCAGGCCCGATTCAAGGTGTTGGTCTTGGCCTATAAAGCCCTAAATGGCCTGGGCCTTGCCTATCTGCAAGATTGCCTCACCTCCTGGGTCCTGGATCGTCCCCTGCAGTCATCGGGGGAGCCCTGCTCGAGGTGCTCTGGGTTGTTCGGGGGGCCACGCAGGGGAGGTCATTCTCGGTGGCCGCGCCACAGCTGCGGAACTCCCTTCCGAGTAATTGTGTGGGGGGGGGTGTCGGGGATGGTGAGGTGGGATATGATTTTTTTCCTCCTTTTACGTAATTTTAATGTATGTTTTTAGCATTTGTACGCCGCCCCGAGCTGCCTGTGGCAGGAGGGGCAGGGTAGAAAATGTTTAAAATAAATAAATAAATAAAATGCCTTCCCACCTGCCCACTTCTGACCCCAAACCCAGCTCTGCCTACATACCTGCGTCCACCTGTCCTCCCGCTCCAGTTCAGATCTCTCCCCCAATTTTACTAATACATCTCAAATTCTGATCTTGTAGTTCTTGGTGCTAAGCTTTTCGAGGGTTTGGACAGGGTTTTCAGAATCGGTTCATGCACAGCTCCCCACGCTGGCTCCACTCCCCCTGCCTTGGCAACTCCCCTCCCCCACTCCTCAAGCAATCTCCAACTCCCCATTCCCCCCCCATTTACACTTCCACTGGCCCCGACCCCCCTGCCTTAGCTCCACCTCTCCCCCCACCCCTTTCCCCACTTCCTCCTGCCCCAAGGGCTGGAGATGGCGTTCCATCTTCACAGAGCGCACCCCAACCAATATCTGGCTCTGACACTCAGTCTGTATGCTGGCTTGCTCCAAGGACCAGGAGAACGCAATGGGTGTAAACAGAGAGATGGCAGCTCTGGGTCTAGTAATGTCTGCCCACTTCATCCTCAGGCTGGCCTATCTATCTGGAGGCAGCTTGCTGGATGTGGAAGCTGAGCCTGCTCCAAGACAGCCCCCCTGCAGTGCTCCAGAGCATGCCAGAGCACTGCCTTCAGAGAGGGCTGGCCAAGCCCGGGGCATTGGCCTGCAGCAGAGCTGCTGTCCATCGGCTCAGTGGACCCAGGCTTTGCATCTCCATTCCCAGGCAGCCGTTGCTCTGGCAACACCATGAGTTGCAGGCGCCAACCTAGAGTATGGGGCCATTGCTGTAACTCCACCTAATGGTATTATTATCAAGCCCACATTTTACCAGCTTGTCAACAAGGATATCATGGGGGGCTTTGTCAAAGCTTTGCTGAAATCAATATATACTATGTCCACAGTGTTCCCATGGTTTGCTAAACTAGTAACTCAATCAAAAAAGGAGATACGATTAGTCTGGCATGACAACTTCTTGACAAATCCAGGCTGGCCTCTAGTAATCACGGCATTGTTTTATAGATGCTCACAGACTGACTGCTTTATAGTCGGTTCTAGTATCTGTCCAGGTATCAATGTCATGCTGACTGATCTATAGTTTCCTGGATCCTCCTTTCCCACCTTTTTGAAGAAAGGGACAATGTTTGACCGTTTCCGGTCTTCCAGTACCTTACCTGTTCTCCACGAGTTCTCAAAGATGATAAACAGAGGTTCTGAGAGTACATCAACAAGTTCGTTCATTACACTAGGATGTAATTCCTCTCCGTCAACTCCTCCCCTGACCCCCTCCAATCTGGCTTTCGCTCCCTTCACTCTACTGAAACTGCTCTCGCTAAGATCACCAACCATCTTCTTGTGGCTAAATCTAATAATCTCTACTCCATTCTTGTCCTCCTTGACCTCCCTGTTGCCTTCGATACTGTTGACCACTCACTCTTGTTGAACTCACTTCACTCAGTCGGCTTCTGTGGCTCCATCCTCAACTGGTTCTCCTCCTACCTCTCTGACCGCTCCTTCAATGTGTCTCTTGCCAACTCCGCCTCCTCCTCCTTCTCCCTCTCAGTTGGTGTTCCCCAAGGCTCTGTCCTTGGCCCTCTCCTCTACTCTGTATCTACACCCTGTCCCTAGGCAAACTCATTGCCTCACATGGCTTCCAATATAACCTCTACGCTGATGACACTCAACTCTATCTCTCTACTCCCTCTCTCTCTCCCTCTGTTCAAGCTCGTCTCATCAACTGTCTCTCTGACATCTCTACCTGGATGTCTCAA
>QEPC01006384.1:4140822-4173301 GCA_003113815.1 Sphenodon punctatus
TGCCCAGGGCAGGGCAACTTGTGTGATGGGGCACGCTTGCCCCACCACACCCAATGCAGTGGTGCAGGGCCGTGAGCAATGGGTGCTAGCATGCAGCAACGTCATGGCTGGGCGGGACGGATGCTAGGCAGGACCGGTCACCCGCTTATGTGGGTGACGCCTCGGCCCACCCCAGCCACAGTTCCAACAGTGGCCGGCCCACTCAGCTTTCCTGAAACCGTCTAGCTGGCTCCCCACGTGTGCCCTGCAGTGTGGGGGCAGCAACTGCCCTCCATGGGGCCAGGTGGGTATCGGGGCCCTGCAGCTCGTGTGGCATGAACACAAGGTCAGAGTCTCCTGTTCCCGACGGTGCTCCTTAAGAATCGCTGTCCCTGGCTTCAGCGTGACCCTCGGATGTTGTACTCATTTTTAAAGTGGCTCCTGTGAGGGGAAAAGTTCGCCCTCCCTTGCCTCGAGCTACTAGAAAGCAAGTAACTCTTGCTGTTATAATCCAAAGGCTTATATGCTTGTACCAAATGAATTCTCCTGCTTGATCCATCCTTCCAGGCACAAGCAGGACCTGATCCTGCAAAGACTTGTGTATGCTTTACCTTACTGCCGAGCATAGTCTTGCTGAGTTGAGGAGAGGAACATTAAGTGTGCCTGAAAGTTTGTATAGGACTCTTGTCCTAAGTAGTTGCACTGTGGAATATGGAAAAGAGAGACCCAAGTCTTATCTCTCTGATACTACTCAATATTCATGACTGAGCTTTGAGCCACGCTCTCTGAAATGTAAGTTTTTATGCCAGATGTTAGTGTTAGGTCCCGCTATAGAATCCATTGGGGGCACCCGCGGGGAACCCAGGGACGCTCAGCTTACCGCCAACCCCGGAACAGCACTTTGAGCAGAGAGACGTGCCCCACGCGCATGGGAACATAGCCACGTGCAGGGGTCTGGAACAGCAGCCGGCAATCTATTATTAATCAGCCGTCTCAGAGTGAGAATGGTGGGGTTGTGTTGCTGGGACAAGCCCGGCAGTCAGCATGTCTGTGCAAGGCAGCAGGGTGGAGACTGCCCGGATAAGAGGCAGCTGACAGGAAGGAACTTTGCTGGTGATCAGCTTGCTGACTCTATTGGCCTCCTTGCATTTCAGACTCGGAGCCTTGGCAGTGTGGAAGGTGAGTGTGTGCTGGTGTAGGCGTGTGTGTGTGTGTGTGTGTGTGTGGTGTTTGGGATTGTGTGGGAAGTGTGTAAGGTTCTTTCTCCTTCCTCCCCAGGTCTTGTGGGCCTATAGTTCCCCTTCCTCCCAGGAGTGTGCACCCTGTTCCTGACACATCCTTCCCCTTTCCAGCACTTCCCATACTCCACCTTTCACATCCCTTTACGGTCCTTTCCCCATGTGCGTGCAACTTGCTGTGGTGGAGCCCTGACTACAGCACCCTTGACTCCTTACCCTTATTTATGATGATCTAGCCTGCCCCCTTGTAGGCGAGATCATCATAGGGGCACAATACGAACATCCTTCTAGGGGTTATTCTGGCCCAGGGGTGAGTGTGTGGATCCCTCTTTCTACCTCCTTCCATGTTCCCTTCCTTACAGTTGGCTTTGGACATGGGAGACTTGGGTTCAAATCCTGTCTTAGCCTTGAGCTGGTGGCCTTGGGCAAGTCGCACTCTCTCAGCCTTAACTCCCCGTCTGTAAAATAGAAAGAATGATGTCCTACCTCACAAGGTTGCTACGAGGGGTAGATAAAGATTGTAAAGCACTTGGAATACTGAAAATACTATGTTAATAAGAATAACTAGACCGTGCTGCGGAGGGTAATGCTACACTGGTGTAGTTTGGGGGCTTTATCTGCATGCACAACATAACGGAGTTGGATGCAATGTTTGAAGTTTCGGAGCACAATTCTCAGCTGAGGGATTGATCCTTCCATGACAGCCCTTAGTAGGCAGGGCTGAGTGGGGATAAAATGAGATTAGCAGGAACGCTGGTTAAGAAGAAGAATCCGATCGCAGAAGAGCTTTTATCATCCATGAAAGCCATCGAAATTCCACCTCGAGCTGAAATGGGTACCTTCAGAACCGGATAGAAGTGTCAAAATGGTGGTTTTTGAACCATCTCGGATGGATCGAGCATTAAGCAGTAGCACCTGTTCAGTACGTGATAAATTACCCATATTCCACTTTTGCAACATTTACCAAGTTACAAATTTCCCATTTTCCCATCCGCTTCCACTCATCCATGGCCCGTTTTGCTGCGTGTGTGCACTAGGGCTGAAACCAAAATTCTACCCCAGTTCCGATTTCGACAGAACTGAGTGGTTCGATCATTGCGATTCAAATCCGGATCGGATGGTATTCTGATTGGAACGATCAAAATGAAGCTTGGCAATGCACGCACGCAGCGGCAGAGGCTGCCATTTTGGTGCAGGGCAAACAGCCATTGGTGCACGCGCAGAATGGAAGCCACCATTTTGCACACGTGCAAATCATCAATCGGAATTCCGTTGGAAAAACTATTTTGATTAGAATCCTGGTCAAAATGAGAAACGGCTACTCAGATTTCACAGAACTGTTCTGCAAACTTGAAATGACTGTTTCAAACCAGCCCTGGAGTGCACGATGCCAAAAACGATGGAACTCAGAGACACTAAAACGGTAACACAATAAGTTGGACTGGGGCAGTAAAACGGAAGGTTGTAGTGGCAGGTATTTCAGGTAGGAGTGGGCCATTCAGAGTCACATTTGATCCATTTGATCCATAACTGCTCGAAATAGGCAGTATTTGATCCATAACTGTTCGAAATAAATCTGCAGATTTAATTTTTGTTAAAAATTACTACGTATGTTCAAAATATCAATCGGACCATTCTGCGATGCTGTCGCCACCATTTTGGGAAAGGGTGTGCATGCAAGAAAGGTCCAGTGGTCATTGTTCACATGTGCAGGTTGGTGTTGTGTTTTTCTTTAGTTTTTTTAAATTATTTTAACGTTTTTAATTAATTTAATTACAGATCGGTAATATGGATCCATATTTAAATCCGTAAATTTCATGATCCGAACAGAAAATGGATCCAAACCGCAATTTCCTCCAGGAGACCGCCCCTAATTTCAGATTATCCGTGACTACAAACTTCGCTACCTGTTCCAGCCCTCCCAATCATGCCATAGCATCTTTCCTCAGGGTTGCAGCCGGGGGTTAATTAACGCAGGATACATGGCAGGTCTGGGACCTACAGGAGGACAAAATACAGCTGTGGGGTGGGCTAGCATGATGAGGCAGCACTGGGGCAGGAGCTGATGTGGAGCCGGGCAGGGAGAATCCCCAGCATGAGGGAAGGCACTTTGGGAGACAGCTTTGACTTCTCGTTGGGCTGCAGAGAGTACAGAGATCTATGAGAAAGACTGAGGGGAAAACATCCTTTAGAGCAAAAAGAAAGTAGAACGAGGACGATCCCAGCATATTCACAGGGAGGAAGCATTGGGTTCTTTAATGGAGCAAGGAGAGGCAGAAAGAGAACCTGCAGCTGGCCGTGAAATCTGGACACGTCCAACTTGGAAATGGAGTTGATTTTTTTTATTGGTGAGGGGTGAGTAACCATTGGCACAGGCTGCCGAGGGAGGGGGCGGATTCTCCATGGCTCGCAGACTGAGTGTCTTTGGAAAGAGAGGCTTTTGCCAAGCACGAGTCAGTGGGCTGGACGGAGTCATCGCCGGAAGCCTGGGGATTCCTTGGCCTGCGCTCAATGAGAGGGGTGGCTGGCAAGAGGCTAGATGGATGAATTCTTCTGATCCTGAAATCTGCAAGAAATCCCCGTTTGGTTTGACTGCGCTGCCACCAATGGCATTGTGGGGAGCTTCCTCTCTGCCCCCCCCTCTTCCAAAAGCACCCCAGCTGGCATGACTCCCTCTTGCCAGGAAATTATTTCCTGAACTCCAGCCTGGCTGGTGCAGAGCAATTACCTGTCATTAGGAGGGAGTCGATTAGCTAAGGGAGCTGGATGCTGGGCTGTGTTTTGCAGCAAAGCATCCACCTGCTGAGCCGAGCAGAGAGGATTCTCTCAGAGTCAGAAGGAGGGGTGGCTCTTCTTGAGTCACCGGTGGGCTGGGGTGGCTTCCTCCAGCGGAAGCCCAAGAACTCGTGCCGGCTCCAACTTCCTTAGCAGCTCACTTAGCTGTGCTAAGTGGGGAGAGCTTGTAGCGCTAAGTGCTGACAGGACATCGCTGTCAACACAATGTTCCGACTTGACGAGCCTTCATATATAAAGATATTTAATGAATTAGTTAATTAATGAGTGGAGTTTGATTGATGGATCGCGCAGTGTTCACAGCAGGCCGAACCTGACCCAGGGATACTGCCGCTGTGGCTTAATCGCGCTCCCCTCATTGGTCCACGGCGCTTGGTGCGCCAGCAATTTGCATGCATTTAACATCGCTTTTTAATAGGATGTAATGTTAGCAAAAAGCCAAAAGCACAGCAGCTGTAACTTAAAAGACAGCCCCATTACTGCAAGCCTTATAATTAGGGTAAGAGGGAGACTGGCTCTGCCATATGTTAGACTCTTTTGAGGTTAATAGCGTTGTAAGATTTGGCAATTTAAAAAAATTATACTTGAAGAACGATGACAAGGCTCATCAGCAAGACTGTTGAAACTAGGAGGGCAGGGGGGGGAGTGAGGGGACAACCAAGACCCTGGTGGGCCCAACCGGTGGCACTTGCTAACGTGAGGTTTCTACAAGGAGATTCCTTCTGGAATCCCATCCTAGTCCTTCCTCTCTGCCTACCCTCTGGCCATACCTCTTGGACAAGAAATCGTGGTCTCAGGAGCTAACCTTGGAGATGAAAGATATGGGGTAATTTCAGACGTTACGAGGCTACGGTCAACCACAGTGAATCCCCTGTGGTGGCCGTGAGTCCCACAACATCTGTTTGCTCCCCACCAGATGTTCACCACAGTGAATCACTGGCGGGGATCAAAATGACCACGGTTCTGGACCTCCAGCTGCCCGGAGGTCCAAAATCGTGGTTAGATTGGCCACGATGCAGGATGGGCCAAAGGTAATGTCTGTCATGTTTGGCCCACCCTGGATCATGGTCCCGACCACGGGATGGGATCGGGCACAGTGGCTGGATTGACCGCTGCGCCCACCCATCTCCCGGAGTGCGGGTGGCCGGGGGAGCGCGGGGGGCGGGGCTGTGCGGCCGCATGTCCCACCACGCAGCCACGCCCCCTCCCCGATCCCCGGTAGGAATCAAGCCGGAACATCTAAAGGACGGCTGGACTGATTCCTGACCAGGATCTGAAACGGAACCCGGTCCGTGGTTCAGTGTGGTGGGCCTCTGGGCCCGTCACGTCTGAAATCACCCATGGACTCAGCTCTCTTCCCAGCCTCATATTCTCTCTCTATGGTCTTGTGAGAGTCACTTGGGGCAGATTTTCCAAATCTAACATTGCATTAAGGTCAGACAAGAACATCCTCTCATTGATTCCCTCAGAGTGTCAAGTTTATACGGCAAAGGCGGGCAGAGAGATGTTCTTGCTGGTTGCTCTACAGCTTTGGAACTCTCTTCCCATGGAGGTTCATCAAAGCCTATTCTTGAGCATTTTCTGGAAGCACTGTAAGACTTTTCTGTTGAGTCAGGCATTTAACATGTTGGGACAAGAGTGTAGGATAAGCGTTGGTATGGGGTTGTTTTTATACTGCATGCGCATACTTTATACCTCTTTTATGTTTTGTGATAGAGTGGGTTATAATACACCAAAAATCAATGGTTTGGGGGTTTTTGCTCATGTGTCATTTTCACTAATTAATCTAGGCACACAAGAGATTAAATTTTAATGGAAATCTAGTATTTTGTGTACCTAGATTTTTAAGATCAGAGGTGTGACCATTGAAACATCATTATACCTTTGCTCTTCTGTGTGTACTGTTTTGGCCTTATGTATGATGCTATTGGATATGTGACTAGGTGACAAAGATTAAAATTGCAAAAGTGGTGGAAATGCATCAGTGGAAATCTTGAAAGCAGTGAATGGGTGAAACTTGCCCAGAACATGAAATTCTGCAAGGTTTCCAAAATGATGTCAATTTTTGTTGATCTGGGAACAGCTGAATAATTTCACCCCTTCTTCTAATTCTTCCAGGCATTTAACAGACGGGGATAGATTGGGGGCAGGGTAGGATAAGGTGGGGGTTTTTTTCGTTTTTATGGGTTTTTATTTATCTATTTTGTATTTTTATTTTTTTAATGTATTTATGGTGAGGCTCCCTGAGCCTCAGGGGATAGGCTGGGATATAAATAGTAATTAATACATTAATTAAGTAATTAATTACTTTAATAGATAAATAAATGACTAATTAATTAATTAATGATTAACCTCAAAAACTCGAGGCTAGACTACTGCAATGCGCTCTATGTTGGATTGCCCTCGAAGACTGTTTGGAAGCTGCAGTTGGTGCAGAAGGCGGTGGCCCATCTTCTGTTGGGAATGGGTCACCAGGAGCACATTACACTGGTGGTCCAGAGTCTACACTAGCTGCCGATAGCTTCCTAGGCACAATTCAAGGTGCTGGTTTTTAAACTATAAAGCACTAAATGGCTTGGGCCTCATGTATCTGAAAGACGGCCTCTTCCCCTATGTTCCATCATGGCTTCTGAGGTCAGCTGCAGATGCCCTCTTGCAAGTGCCAACTGCCCAAGAAGTTGCTACAATGAAGTCGTGCATGGGGGGCGTTCTTGGTTGCTGCTCCACAATTGTATAACTTCCTCCCCCATGGGGTTTGGGGAGGACCATTGGTGGGTGGCAGATGGGGATGGCGGGGTGGGAGGAATAATGGGGTTTTAGGGGATTTTAATGTATTTTATTGCATTTTATATTTTTGATTTTCTAACTTTGATTTTGTAAGCTGCCTTGAGGCTCTGGAGCAGAATGGGGTAAAAATGTAAAAAAATGAATAAATTCTGCACTAATTACTGAAAGGGCAATGTTTGCTTCCTTAGACCCCGTGACATTGAGCAGAGCTAGTCACCTCGGTACACACCCTCGGTGCATATCAGAAGAGAGGTTGGGAACTCTGGACTGTACCCCTGCAACCAGTCTGGATTAAAATGTTCAGAGTGGAGACTATTCTTTACCCCAAACCTGGTCCTCCTAATTCTGGCCCCTCAACCGCATCCGGGTCCTGCTGTCACTTCTTCTGGCTACTCCTTCCCGCGCAAGACTAGTTTCTGTGCTCTCTCCACTGTCACCCTCCTCTGCCTGCTACTAGGTAGTCTCGCTTCAGAGCGGTGGCTCCGAGCTCCCTGCTGCTGACCTGTAATCCAGCTGCCACATCATTTAGGTCAATGGTGTCTCTGGGCATAAGACTCTCCAAGAGTTCACATCCCCGGTGCAGCAATGAGCACGGTAACATCCCCACTGGCACTCAGCATTGAATGAACCCCTAGCCCAATCAGCAAGCAGTTAGCAGTATCTATGGTTACATTCCTGTCTGGCGAGCTCCCCCCTCATTCCTCCATCCCGAGGAGTGGTCGCCCAAAAGGAATGAATGTGGTTTGACTCATACCAAAAAAAACTATAAACCTGACAGCAAACAAATATATCCAATTCTCACTTGATTCGTGTTATTATTTTTGCTAATAAAAAATGTCTGGCAAATGTTATTGCTTAATTGCACAATTCCATTAGGTGTTGCATGAAAAATACTGGAAATCCTCCCCAACGCTGTTTGATGAATTACTTTAAATTAGCAAATGGCTCTTAAACAGGAGATTGCTCCTTTGATTCTTCTTAACTGGAATTTGTTTTCCAAATGTTCTTGGTCTGGCGGAGAGAGATGGGGAAAAGACGAGTTGGGGGGGGGGAATCATTTGCAGATTGATCACTGGTCTAAAATCCAGGAAGGACTGAGTCCTAATCCCAGCATGGCCACACAAACTTGGGTGGGACTCATCCCAGCATGCCCCGTCACACTTTGGAGCTGGCGAGGAAAGCAGGGCACATGATCCGCCCCCCAAGGAGAAACTGGGCAGCTGGGCCGCTGTCAGATTGCCTCCCATGCCCCGCCATGGACTGAGTGCCAGCCACATGCACAGGTGCCTGTACCAGCCCCACCCACCATCCCATCTCCGGCCATGAGGTGGATACATGGGCTTGGTTACTGTGACTGCCGCTCACTGGTGCTGTGAGGCCTCACCGTGGGGTGGAGCAGCACAGGGCCTGGGCAGCCTTCCTCCACTATGGGTAACACTACTCTGTGCTGTGTTCCCAGCCTTTTTTGGAGGATGTAGCACATGGCAGCACCCAGGGGTGGGGTGAAAGTCTAGCGGCCACCAGGCATGCAAGCCACTGCATTGCGTAGACTGGCAATGGTTCCCAAATTGTGTTACAGCTGCCCAAATTGGACTACTGACTTGTGTGGCTGTACCCTCTCTGTGACATTGGGCAAATTGCTTAATTGGTCTGCCTCCCTTTCTCTGCGGCCACAAGATCTTGCCCACAGTCCCTGGTCTTTGAGGAGCACAGCAGAGACTTTCTTTAAAAAAGAAAGAAAGAAAGAAAAATAATGTATTTATTTATTTATTATTTTAATTAATTAAATAATTACAAAGAAAAACAGAAAAGAAATGAAAAAAATTAGGGCTGAAACTCAGTATTTGGAATTACTCCGTTTTTACCGTGTAACATGGTACCCAACTTGGTTTTAATGAGTAGTGTACCAAGTAACGGAGGAATGATTAAACCTGAAAAGTTAGCATGATGGGCAGTCCCAACTGGGAGCACCTCAGAGAGTAAAAAGACCATTTATTCTGGGTGAAAATATCATCTGCATCAGTGTTAAAAATCCCAGAATGTGTGTGTGTGTTTGGGGGGTGGGGGAGAGAGAAGATCCTTTATACGAGATAAAATTCCTGTAAATTCCCCAAGCAACCCAGGGCAATTAGCCGAGAAAAAGATTGCCGGTTAATCCTAGATTGTCTAGGGACTTCACCCCAAATGCTGTACAGCAAGAAGGCAAATCACCCTGAAGGAGAGTGTCCTGGAGTAATTTGTTTGCGAAAAGATGCCAGGCAAAATGGGTGCAATTAGCATTATGAAGATTCACTCATTAATGCCTGTGTCGTGCTCTGAAGACAGAAAGACTCTAAGTGATGTTTGTTGTTACCAAGCAAGCAGAGATTTAAAGTCATTCTGTCATGGTTTCAAGATGCCCTTCCTCTGCGAAGTGGTCATGTTTATGACACACTGGTTCTCCTGGAGCCCACGTGCCTTGTTCCACCGTCACACGTTTGATTGGGGGCTGGAATGGGTACTAGTGGCATTTTGGAGTACCATCTCGGTACTCGACAGACTACCTGGTAACCAATAAATTGGTAATTTCCAGTACCAATCTTTCAATTTTCCATTTACAAATTGGTTAATCAGGACAGAAAACCAAAAAAATTGGGAACCGGAAATTGAAAAATCTGGACCGGACATGGAGATTCCTGGACCAGAAGTCAATGTTCTGGCACATTTTGGGACATGCCAGGACATCAGGTACCTGAATCAGGCTGAAATTGGGTGTGATCAGCATCTGATTTTATCAAGTCGATTTGAGTACCAGAAATTCGATGGGTATATCTGGCTTTTGGGTGTGCTC
Organism: Sphenodon punctatus; assembly: GCA_003113815.1. NCBI lineage: Eukaryota > Metazoa > Chordata > Lepidosauria > Sphenodontia > Sphenodontidae > Sphenodon > Sphenodon punctatus. The sequence continues at coordinate 4,150,450 of QEPC01006384.1, forward strand.
GTTTCAGCTCTAGTTCAAATGAGGTTCAATTTGAAATCCCGCAGTTCGCACCGATCTTCAGGAGAAAGCTACACTTGGAAATGTGGCCTGGCCTAAAGCTTACAACAAGGTTCCCAAGATGAAGGTCTAGGTTTCAAGACCGTAAGCTCATGTGATCTGTTTATTTATTTATTTAGATTTATACCTTGCCCTTCCCCGAAGTTTCAGGGTGACTCACAACACACAAATACAATAAAAAAACCTAAGTATATCTACATATGTATAATACAAAAAAAACCCAACAAAAACTCCCACCCACTCCTTATCCCTGCCTGCCATCATTATTTTATTTATTTATTTATTTATTGTAAAACAAGTGTCATTTGCTTCTGTTTGTTTTTTTCCCCTGGCATCCGATGCAGATGATCCTCAGTACCGAAGGGTGGCTTGATGGAGGTTTTCTGAAGGACTCCTGCAAGGAGCAGTCACTACTGTGTAGGACTGATGTGGCAGCAGCTGTTACCACGCCGCGATTCCGTTCCGCCATTTCTGAATTGCCCGCACCTCACCGCGTCTTTTCTGTGGACATTCCGCTAATTCCGCCGGCATTCTGCAAATTGCAGAGTTGCGGAAAAATTGCAGAAACTGTCGGAAAACCGCTGTTCCGCTATTTTGTGGCGCTGGCGGAATGGCGGAAGTAGCAAAAATGTCATGTTTTGGCTATTTTGCGAAACCTGTGGAAGTAGCGGAATGAAATTAGCGGAACTGCAGAAGTAGTGGAATGAAACTAGTGGAATTAAAGCCTCTGCCACGCCGTACCACTAATTGCGGAAACGCTGTTTCCGGCGGAATTAGCTACCGCTGCGACATTCCGCTACAGCCCTACTACTGTGAGCATCTAAAGTCAAAGGAAAGCCAAAATTCCATGAGAAGAGGTGTGGTGTCAAAGGGTAGTTCTTCTCCGACTGCCTCCAGCCACCTGCTCCTCGGAAGGAAAATGCTAGCTCCTTTCCCCCACGCTGTATGATGATAATGCTGACGGAACTCGTATTCCCATGTGCTACTCAGAACCAAAACCAATGGGGTATCAGAGCACAATCCAGCAGCGCATTAAGGGATGATCTTTGTAGACCACAAGTCAATGCGTTACATGCTCTCCCTTCTCTGCCCAGTGTATAAGGAATAGGGGCCTGTTTCAACTCTCGGCTTGGGATTCAGGCTTTTTAGCTCCAGCTGCAGGGTCGTGTTTTTAAACTTGGAGGGCCAGGGTTCAGTTTCTGATATTTGATTACATGGCAACCATTGTATTTTGCCTGGCATCTGCAGGAGCCAACACCTAGGAAAGTTTTGCATGGGACAAATTTCCAAACTAGCAGGTTCCCACCAGTGCCTTCCAGGTCTTCAGCTGCTGTACAATCTTCTGTTAAGTTAAGTACAAACGAGCGGAATACCTCATTGTCCTGAAATGTTCTGTGAGGGAGGTAAACATGGTCACCTGGGACCTCACAGCTTAGCATTCATCGGGACTCCTGCCCCCGCCTACCAATTCATTCTAACAGCTGAATCACTGGGTGTTTTTACACACACATTTCTCCTGCATGTTTGCTGTTACATCCTGAACTTCCTGTGTGTCTCAGTCACTCACCCAGATCTTAAACATCCAGCTCTTTGAACTTCTGCGTAGAACTTCTCCCAGAACATTTGTGTGTAAAAGGTTCTCCTGGTAAACTGTTTTGCTCCAGGCAGCTGTGGCCACTTGGTTTCCATGGCAACCCCTCAGGTCTACAGCTGCGGCTACTTTAGGCTGCCTCAGGGCAGTGTTTACTGTTTATGTGAAGAATGCATCCAGGAACTGCCTCAGGGCAGTGTGTGTGTGTGAAAAATGAATCCGGAACTTATCTGTGGACTTGTAAACCCAGAAGATTGAAAAATCCGAAACTTTAACGTGTGTGTAAAAATGTCCAATGACTAAAAATAACCTCTGTTTCTCTTCAGGGATGTTACCATGTCTGGGGATATGTCCCGGAGCCACAAAGCAGTGGAGTCCACGTTAAATAAGCCAGCAAGACTCATCTTCCCTCACTGACTCTTTCACACATTCAATGCACTCTCCCAGCTGCTCCTTCCACGTACGAGAAGGATGGTATCTCTCGTTCTCTGGATAGAGGCTGCTTTTTAATCATTTCTGTTCTGTCTGAGGTTCAGGCTTCATTTCCAACCAGCAGGAAAAATCGATAATGTTTAAATTATTCAATTAAAAAAATGTTGGCTGCCAATTTCTCTTCCTCCACTAAGCAGGCTCCTCCAAGAGGAAAGGCATGTCCATTCTGTGTGTGTGCTCTCCTGCAAGGAGGCCCAGATGTGGAGAGGCTTTGATGAGCCTGACCCCTTCAGTGCAGTGTAGCAGCTGGAGGCAGAATTGGGCCGTGCTGTGAGATATTCTGGCGGAAGGGGAAGGTGGCAGTTAGCCTGACTGCACAGATATTTTTTGCTTTTGTTTTTTATTCTGGGTGCAGAAGCAAAGTCTTTGAGGAGCACAGCAGAGACGTTCTTGAAAAAGAATGTATTATTTATTTATTTATTTATTTTATTTTAATTAAATAAATAAAATAAATAAATAAATAAATAAATAAATAAATAAAAAGAAAGAATAATGGGAAAGAAATGAAACAATTAGGGCTGAAACTCGGTATTTGGAATTACTCAGTTTTTACCGAGTATCATGTTACTCAACTTGGTTTTAGCGAGTACCGAGTAACCGAGGAATCGGCCCTGAACTCGGTTCGGGACTCGGTAACTCCTCAATTGAGCAAAGGGGGGAGGGGGCAGGGGGAATGACCAGGAAGGGGAACATGGGGCATATACCCCCTGCGCGGGCGGGGGACAGGGTGCCCCTTTCCCCGTCTGACTGGCGGGCAAGGGGGGCCACGTGCGCACCACTGCTTGCTGTCAGCTGCCCTGGCCAGCAGAGGGCGGGTCAGCATTCTCCCGCGTTCAGTGTGGGACCGCTGCAGATGCTGGAGGGGTGGGGTCAGGGATATAACTTCTCCGGTGGCAGGGACACCTGCTGCTGGTTGTCAGAAGTCTGAGAGACTGGCATGGATGCTTGGGAGCTTGTACTTCCCCCTCGCCTTGTACTACTAACTATCCCCTTCCCTCCTGGTTTGTCTTGTGAGTGTGAGTGTGTGTGTGTGTGCTGTTAGTGTGTGTGCAGAGTGAGTGTGTGGTGTCTCTGTGTATGTTCACCAGAGGGCACCTCCCTCCCCTTCCCCCTCAGAACTTTGGGGTGCACACACCCCCTGGGGTGATGATCTGGGTTTATCTCTCTTTGAGAGGAACTGCCCACCTTAGATCCTGAGGGCTCTTGTTTCATGGCAGGGGTGTTCAACCCTTTAGGGCGCCCTTGGGTGGGTGGTTTGTAGAGGATGACACGTGTTTCCCTTCCTTCCCCTCCTAACATCCTGCTACTATATAAGGGGACTTGGTACTTAGTACTCAGAAAAATACTCGGTAAAATACCTGGTACCAAGAACTTTACCGAGTACCAAGAACTGAGTATTTGGCCGCGTTACCGAGGACCGGCCGAACACTCAGGCCTGATCCTCGGAAATTCAGAAATATTTGTGAATTTTTTTATTTTTTTTACTATTTGGTTCAGCCCTAGAAAATCTCTATCAAGATGGACCAAGCTCCAGACAATGAGAGTTTTTTGTTTTCATTGATATTATGCACATTTTTGGGTAGCCCTTGAAAAAAAAAAAAATTATTTGCCATCTGTTCTTGTAACTGCTTATTTGGTTACTTCTCCCTCGGTGTTTTGGTTACTTCTTTCAGTTAATGCCAAAAGGAAACAACAGAAATACCAAAATGATAGAAAGAATTCAAATAATGCATTGAAACAAAAAATCTAACTAAAATGGGCATTCCTTTCGTCAAACAAAGAGGGAAGGGAATACAGTTTGTACCTGCTTTGTCAGACCTGATTGAAAGCAGGCAAAATTGTTATTTGTTGTAGATATTTCTTTGAGTTCTATAGACAACTAGGAAAAGATGGAGCTGGTTTTATTTATTTGTTTGTTTATTCAAATTTAGACACACACACACCCCTTTCCTTCCTCTAAGGCTCAGGCTGGATTACAGCATATAAAACACTTAAAAACATATCAAAATTCCCATAACCCCACCCAACCCTATTCCTACATGCCAAACATCTGGCCAAGCAAAAAGTTCTTACATTGCTTCCAGAAGATGAGCTTGCTTGGGCTTAGATGAATCTCCAAGGGGAGGGACTTTTATAGTTGTGTAGCAACCACCGAGAACGCCTCTCGGTGCATCCTTGTTGCATGAACTTGATGGGCATATGGTACCTGCAAGGGGGCGCTCCCGGCTGACCTCAGAGGCCATGATGGGGCAGGAAGGATGAGGTTGTCTTTCAAATATTTGGGGACCAAGCCATTTAGGTCTTTGTAGGTCAGAACCAGCACCTTGAAATGTGCCTGGAAAGCTATTGGCAGCCGGAGCTAGAGTATCGGTATAATGTGCTCATGGTGGCTCACCCCGGACAGAAAATGGCTTCTGCATTCTGCACCAGCTGCAGCTGCAGCGTCCTTTTATGCTCTCAGAAACTCTAGTTGTCCTCAGAAGGGCTCGGAGGTTAAAGGTCAGAAGAAAGCATTGAGATAATTTGATTCAGCCTGGGAAAAGGCCATGAATTTCCTCTATTTATAACTGCAGTGAGTCCATTCCCCTGTGTGGGGCTTAAGTGTGCCTTCTAGAAGGACATCTGCTTTTGTTTTGAGGACTGCGTGTGATGGAGAATCCGGCCTCTCCCTTGGCAGCCTGCGCCAATGGTTACTCACCTGCTGTTGAACATCTCTGCCTTATTTCTAAGACAAACTTGGTTTCATGGCCAGCCTCGTGGGTGCGAAGAATAGTTTCTGGAAGAGAGAAGAAAACATAGCTCTTAAGAAGTCCCATTGCTCTTAACCAGGGNCCTGGCCAAGCAAAAAGTTCTTACATTGCTTCCAGAAGATGAGCTTGCTTGGGCTTAGATGAATCTCCAAGGGGAGGGACTTTTATAGTTGTGTAGCAACCACCGAGAACGCCTCTCGTTTCATTCTTGTTGCATGAACTTGATGGGCATATGGTACCTGCAAGGGGGCGCTCCCGGTTGACCTCAGAGGCCATGATGGGGCAGGAAGGATGAGGTTGTCTTTCAAATATTTGGGGACCAAGCCATTTAGGTCTTTGTAGGTCAGAACCAGCACCTTGAAATGTGCCTGGAAAGCTATTGGCAGCCGGAGCTAGAGTATCGGTATAATGTGCTCATGGTGGCTCACCCCGGACAGAAAATGGCTTCTGCATTCTGCACCAGCTGCAGCTGCAGCGTCCTTTTATGCTCTCAGAAACTCTAGTTGTCCTCAGAAGGGCTCGGAGGTTAAAGGTCAGAAGAAAGCATTGAGATAATTTGATTCAGCCTGGGAAAAGGCCATGAATTTCCTCTATTTATAACTGCAGTGAGTCCATTCCCCTGTGTGGGGCTTAAGTGTGCCTTCTAGAAGGACATCTGCTTTTGTTTTGAGGACTGCGTGTGATGGAGAATCCGGCCTCTCCCTTGGCAGCCTGCGCCAATGGTTACTCACCTGCTGTTGAACATCTCTGCCTTATTTCTAAGACAAACTTGGTTTCATGGCCAGCCTCGTGGGTGCGAAGAATAGTTTCTGGAAGAGAGAAGAAAACATAGCTCTTAAGAAGTCCCATTGCTCTTAACCAGGGCCATAAAGCCTGCTGAAGTTGAGCGCATTATTTACTGCTTTCTTGATTCCTGCCTGCCTCCTTACATCATGGATGGAATGCAACACCATTTACAACTGAATGTTTCCAAGGTGCAAGGTTCAAAGGAGAGGTGAAAAGAAGAGAAGATTTTGTATTTGCAGAAATTATTCTCATTTTCTGGTAGCTATCCAAACAATGTCCACAACTGAAATGGATATTTGCATATCGGGTTGTTTGGTTACTTCATTCTGGCTACTGTGCTTGTTGTTAATAGTTCCACAACAGCCACATCAAAATATTCAAAACTGATGTCCGACAAAATAGAATCTCAACAGTGTTTATTTCCTTCTAGGCATCTGAACTGAAGTAGGGCTGGTTCAAATAGGCCATTCTGATTTCGTGGAACTTTTCAGAATTTATCAGAATTCCTACCAGACCGGTTTGCACATGTTCGAAATGGCGGTGACTACTGTGCATGCACAACATTGCTGCCGCCACACAACAAGATGGTGGCCAAGTTCCAATCCAACTGAACAAAACACCCAGTTCAGACAGAATTGGAATCAGGAGAAAAGTCAGTCCTAGTCTGAAGCAGACAAATTTGACAAATTACTTATTCACCATGGATCCTTGTTTCAGCTCTGATTTGAAGGCTGGAGTATGGATGCTGGGTTCGGTTTTCATTGAGTCCAGTTGTCCACAATTCCAGGAGAGGCTATTTCCAGCCAGAATGGTGTCACCTTGGAACTCAGCATGTCCTCAGCCAGAATAATGTACAATTTAGAGCTGCCGTTACTCCACTCTGGCAGCCTGACGCCGGCCAGTTTCTCTGATTAGGAGGACGCTGAAAATTAATGGGATAAAAACAAAGTGGAAATTGGTCTCCCGTCTCTGGCTTAAGTAATGATCCTGTTGTTCATGCAGCATAGAAATATCCTCTTGGATATCATGACCAAAAAAACATTATGGATGCTGTCAAATATACACTTCATTTTTATGGGGACGTTGTTGTGTCGCTTTAACGTCTGCTGCAAGGTAATCCAGCAAGGGAGATTCCTGTCAGTGTCCAGATGGTGCAAGAGAAATGTCAGGCCAAGTGGTGGAGGAGTGACAGATCCAGTCTGAAGGACATTCTGTGGCACCATGAACACCAAAAGCCTCATTGCAAAAATGAGTGAGCCTAGAACTCAGCACAAGGCTTATCTGCTACATTCCTCCTTTGTAAAGTGGTGCAATACCTGAGTATTTATTACCAGGGATGCAGTGCAGAAGTTCGGCATGTTCATTGAAGATACCATTGCACTGGAGATACCATTGGCTAGCTCGGCATGTTCATTGAAGTTGGCCACACCTGCACTGGACACACCATTGGCTAGTTCGGCATGTTCATTGAAGGCTGGCCACACCTACACTGGAGATACCATTGGCTACCACGGCATGTTCATTGAAGGCTGGCCACACCTACACTGGAGATACCATTGGCTACCACGGCATGTTCATTGAAGGTTGGCCACACCTGAACTGGAGACACTGTTGGCTACGATGGGAGTAGCTGCAATGTCCAGCCATCCAATGGATGTTGCAGGGAGCATGACCTGGGGGTCAAAGAAGGAGGTGGCATGGAAGCCAGGACCCCTGGGTTTATGGTCCCAATATACCAGCTGTTGTGTGACCTCGGGATGTCTGTCTTCAACATTCATGTGTCTCTAAATTGAGGTGATAATCTCACCTCTCTCTTCCATGAGCACTTGCTCCAATCCTCACCAATGCTAAAATCAGCAGTGCCCACTCCATCCACACCAAACTCATCATCAGCTGGTTGCCCTCCAGGCAAAGTCCAAAGAATACCTTGCTGTAGCTACAGCCGGTTCCATGGACCACAGTTTGGGTAATACTGGCCTAGAGCATCCAACATACAAGGCTGTAGGGAACATCTGTCATCCAAGTGTTGCAGTTCAAGACATCATCTTCTTTCTCTCCGCATTGGTTTGTCCACATGAAATATGCAAAAAAAACCACCCCAACCACCCCAACAGATGAGCTTCAAATTCATGAATTACTTTTAAAATTGGGTTCCTTCTGCTCTTCTCCAAGGACACATACTGCGGTCACTTTTTCAAGTTTTTGTCTGCAACAGTGCATTATAAAAAGTTTTTATTAGCAAAGAGCTGCGGTTCCTGTTATGATTTAGTGTGTTTTGGTGGGGGGAGGGGTTGCTATAAAAATTCAAGTATTATAACTTTAGACTTCAGGAAACTCCTCAGCTCAGGAGACGTGGGATAAAATCACGAGAATTGTCTCCCCCTCTTCCCGTGTTACTGGCTGATGATTTTTCCATGTTTCCTCATTTCCCCTCCTGCTGGCTCTGGCAGGTCTGTGCCGAATGTTGATGAGGTCCAAAGAGCAGGCTGATCCCAGACACTTCATTTGTCTGCTAATTTCCTCTGATACTGAGCTGCAATTTCTCTAGCAGATTGGGCTGTAATAATACTTTACACTTCTTAAATTTCCTTTCATGATAGGATTTCCGAGTCCTTTTTGCAAGTACTAATGAAAGAGAGAGGTGAAGATTGTCACCCTCAATTTAGAGACGCACAAAGCTGGAAGACAGACACAGATCCCAAGGTCACGCAGTGGCTGATACATTAGGATGAAAACCCAGAGGTTCTGGCTTCTGTGGCTCATCTTCCTTGACCCCCGCCCCCCACGTCCTGCTGTCTGTATTATTCATGGGATGGCTGGACACAGTACAGTGATATCCATCCTAGTCCATCTCCAGCTGACTTTGGGACAATGCCCATGACATTGTTTCTCTCCATCCATGTCGCTGGCAGCTTCTTGCTGATCTCTCTGTTGCTTTCTGGGGAAGCATGTTACTCAGCATTTGCCTAATTAGCATTGATTAGCCGGCACCGGTCTCATGCAGTTGCTCTAAGGACAGCAGAGAAGGCAACTCTTAGCCAAGTCAAATGCTGTAGGATGCACTTCCTGCTTGCCGTAAAGAGCATCGGAACCAAGAATCCTAATTCAAAACATGCTAAATACGAGAAGAGCCTATCACACTTGGTCCCCATGGTTTCACATCAATTTTTAATTTCTTTAATTAATGAGCCCTTTCTTTTTATATACCAGTGTTTCCACAGTAACAACCAAAACTGGAACTTGGAGCTAGATTTGGGTGAATAATGCCAAAAACATTCTCTTACCATTTAAATGTATTCATCCACGCACCTCTTTCCTTCCCCTTCTATAAATCTTCCAGACACAAAGTTTGCTAGCAGTGACATTCCCTAGAACAGTCAGTCTTCAGCAAAGATACGTGGAAACTGAGCTTCCATTTCATAAATCATTGGTGTTTGCATTTATTTTAGAAGTGGCACTTTTTCCAAACCCTTCCTTCTCTTACAAAGAAACATCTTGTAAACCTGGAGTTGCTCCATTTATTATGTATTTATTTTTATCCCACCACTTTCCCTGCAATGGGACTCTGGGCAGCTTACAACAGTACTAAAACATTACATAAATAAAACATTAAGCATTAATAACAAAACGACAATAGTAATAATAATAAAAACCAATCCCCCAAATCTAGTCTGCATAAAATAAATAAATGAATCAATAACCCCCCACAGAACCCATTGAACCCCTCCCACCCGCCCTCATTCCCCTGCCAAATGCCGGGTGGAAGAGCCAGGTCTTACAATGCTGGGGGATCCGGGCTGAGGTGGACCTCCACCGGCAGGAACAGGGCAGCCGCTGAGAATGCCCTCCTATCCGTTCAGACCCAGGAGGGTGTCCCCAGAGAACCGCAGGGGCCGCCCCAGGGCCCAGGGAGTGAGGCAGACCCTCAGAGAAGCAGGACCCAGGCCATGTAGGGCTTTATAGGTTAAAAAGAGCACCTTGCATCGGGCCCGGAAGACAACTGGAAACCAGTGCAATGCCTGGAGTACCGGTTGGGTGTGCTCCCTGTAACCCGTCCCAATAAGGTGACGACAGGCCACCGCAAGTTGCAGCTTCCAGACCGCCACCATGGGCAGCCCCACATAGAGCACATTGCAATAGTCTAACCTCAAAGTGATGAATGCATGAATGACAGTGGTAAGGTCAGAGTCTGAGACATATGGGCAGATCTTCCTCACCAGATGTAATTGGCAACAGGCACCTGGATCAACACCTGCTGATCCAGGTGCAGCTGTGAATCCAGGAGTACCCCCAAGCTCTGCACAGATGGAACCAATGGAGGATGGACCCACCCACCCCTGATAATGGTGGCTTCCCTCTCCCCCAGATTACTAACTCCATCCACTTACATCACCTCTGTCTTGTCGGTATTGAGTTTCAACCAGCTTGACCTCATCCAATCCCCCACAGCAGCCAAGCACCGGGAAAGCAACGAGACTGCAGGGCTTGAGACGGTTGAAAAGAAAAGGTACAGTTGGGTGTCATCTGCATACTGATGACAATGAACCCCGCCTCCCCACAACTGCTCACAACCTCCCCAAGAGGCTGCATATATACATTGAATAGGAGTGGGGACAGAAGAGAACCCTGTGGGACCCCACACTGGAGGCCCCCAGAGGATGATGAACAGTCCCCTGGTGTCACCCACTAAGATCTATCTGCAAGATAGGAGTGGAACCACTGTAAGATGGTACCACCCACCCCCACCAGGTCCCACAGGCAAGTCACCAGCAGCTCGTGATTCACTGTATCAAAAGCCGCAGAGAGATCTAGTAGAACCAGCAGGGTCTTCCACCCCCTATCTAGCTCTACCAGGAGGTTGTCGACTAATGCCACAAGTGCCAGCCTCCGTGCCATAACCCAGATAAAAGAAAGCCAGTGCGGTCCAGATGGGCTTGCAAGTGATGAGCCACAACTGACGAGCCTAGGAAGGGAAGGTTAGAGACTGGCCGGTAGTTCGTCAGGGCACCAACGTCAAGAGGTGGTTTCTTGAGAAGTGGCCGGACCACAGCCCTTTTCAGGCATTCCAGCACATGACCCGCCCAAAGGGAGGCATTGATCACCCTCACCAACACTGGTCCTAATGTCTCCCTGGTGGCCTTAACCAACCAGGATGGGCATGGATCTAATTCACAAGTGGTGGCTCGAGCAAAATCCAGCACATCTGACTCATTGGCAGGTGTCACCAATTGAAATTCATCCCATGAACTCAAACCAGGCAGGGCATTCCTAACCTCTGGCTCCCCCGCTGCTTCTGAAATGGTGGAGTTGAAGTCATGCTCAGTGCAAGCAATTTTGTCCACAAAGTATGTCAAAAACATGTCACAGTGGGCCTTGGATTAGTCTGGCTCCAGGTGGACACTGGCTGAACTAACCAGACCTCACATCACCTGGAACAGCTCCACTGGATGCGACTGAGTGAATGCTATGAGGGTAGCAAAGAACCGTTACTTTGCTGCCCACACAATCACAGCATAGACCCTCAAAAATCCTATATGACACAATCAATCATCTTGAGCACGAGGACAGAGCCACTGTCATTCCAACCACCTACCCTCATGCTTCAGCCACCCCAGGTCTTCCATGAGCCCTGAGGACCTGCAGTGACAAAATGCTAGGAGCGGACGCCTAGGAGCCACTTGATCAATGACCTCAGGTAGCCAACTATTCCAGAAGGCCACAAGGTCATCGATGGAACAGTCATTGAGGTCTACAGACAAATCTCCCAGAGCATTCTGGAACCAATTTGGTTCCATAAGTCTCCAGAGGTAGACCATCTTAACTGACCCACATCCTCACAATCATACCAGCGTGCCGGGATGCAAGACCATAGGAGGTAATGGTCTGACCACAGCAAAGGCATACATACCACACCTATCATCAGACCCCCCTCCTCAAGGTCAGTGCAGAACATCAAGTCCAGAGTGTGCCTCCCCCCTCATGAGACAGGCATACTGCTACCTGGGCCAAGCCCACGTTTGCCATGGTGGCCATAAACTCCTGCTCTGTTCCCCATAATCTAGCCTTGGCATGTACACTGAAGTTCCCCAAGACAACAAGCCTGGGAGTCTGCAATACCACATCTGAGACCAGAGTAGTTAGAGCAGTCAGGGACGCAGTGCAGTGGGTTGCATGGTACACAAGCAGAATCTCACATGTCCTCGGCCAGACTTGGGGCCCCCTGTCTGTTACTAGCCAAATCAACCACAAGATAGAGGCCCTCTGTCCCGGACTCGGTCTGCACTGAAAACTTCCTCACAGTCAAGCCATCCAGAAAAACAATGGCTACACCTCCTCCCTGACCATCCAGCCTGGGCTGGTGCTGGATGGAATACCGGCTGGAACGAGGTCAGCCAAAATTGGCCACGACAACTCGCCCGGGCAGGTCTCTGTCACACGCACAAGGTTGGCCACCCACTCCAAGATGGAATCATGAATTATGAAGGATTTATTGGCTACTGACCCTGCGTTGAACAACACCAATGACAGGCCAGGGTCGCCTGAGACCACGCCCTCACAGTTATCTGAGCTTGGGGAAGGGGTTGAGCGAGGGATAGGCACCAAGTACCGTTCCTTCCACTCATCTCCCCCATCTTGGACTATACTTCCCCTGGCCCACAACAACTTCAGTTGCCGCTACTCCCCCCCCCACCCGGCGGGCCACCCTCAGCTCTCCACCAGTGCAGCAGAGGGAGAAACCCACCCACCTCACCCCTCCAAATCCCCATCAACCCCCCCTCTCTCACAAGGGGACCCAACCAGCACCCCACCTCCCATGTCCCCATGTAGCCACAAGGAATAATCCCCCCCACCTCCTCTCACAAGGGGGCAACCCTCCAACCCCACCCTCTGGGCAACCAGTTGCTCTCACTAATCTGAGACGCTCTACCCACCCCCCTATAAAACCAAAACCAATCCCAAAATATCCCAGTCTCAACTATGCAATATTCATCACTCAATCTCCTTGTCCTAGGGCTAAAACAAATATACTGTTTTTTGTATTCGTGTCACAAATTTACATATTCATTTAAGTCAATGAATATTCAATTTTATTTCTGCTACCAAAAATGAAATTTGTATATAAGAAGTGCCATATTGGGTCAAACCAATGGACCATCTAGCCCAGCATCCTGTCTCCAACAATGGCTCCTCTTGGCTGCTCCGGAGAAGAACCCAACACTTCATAATGGAGTGATCCATTCCCTGTTGTTCACTCCCAGCTCCCAAAGGTCAGAAGTTTAGCCCCCAACCTACTTGGCTAATAGCCATTAATGGACCTATCTTTGATTAACTTTTCCAATCCTCTTTATTCATTTCTGCTTTCTCAATTAACCCTCCCCCTATCCTTTTGGTCTTTTAAGCATCTAAAAATAGAAGAATCGCATGGAATGAATATTCAGAAAGCAAAACGAAGAAGAAAATGTATATTGCTTTATCTTCGCATTGCAAAACTGAATGTGAATATGCCAAATTCGCCGAATGTGGTATTCACATAGAATATTCCTTTCTGCTCTAACTTTATACCAAGTTCCCTTTGCTCTAGAAGTGGCTCTATTCTCCTCTGCAAGATTACCTTTGCTTACACAATGGTAGGCTAGTTGGGTCCTTTGTTAACTGATAGCTGTTCCTCTTTTTTAGATGAAAGCTCAACAGGCTGGCCTGATTCCCATGGTATTCAGTCTTCATCTTGGGTCACATTCTAATATTTTTAGGGCATTTTTAAGAGTCTAGGTTTTGCAAACTCCTGCACAGGGAGTATAGACATTGCCCATGACATTGTTTCTCTCCATCCATGTCGCTGGCAGCTTCTTGCTGATCTCTCTGTTGCTTTCTGGGGAAGCATGTTACTCAGCATTGGTTTCAGTGGCACGCCCCTCCAGTCCCTCCAGACTGGAAGTCACCTGGGCATCATTGCAAACAGCGGTGCTGGCGACTCCTGCATGTTTTGAGAAGTGGACCTGGTAAGTCCTCAATATTAGAGGACTTACCAAGCCTGCTTCTCAAAACATGCAGGAGTCACCAGCGCCGCTGTTGGTGAGTTCAATGTGTTCAGATACACACTCCTGTTCAACATGTATCTGAAGCCCCTGGGTGAGGTTGTAGAGAGATTTGGAGTGAGGTGTCATCAGTATGTTGATGACACCCAACTCTGTCTCTCTTTTTCATCTGACCTAGGTCCTGCAGTCTCGGTGCTTACCCAGTGCCTGGCTGCTATTAGGGACTGAATGTGGGCAAGCCAATTGAAGCTGAATCCAGAGAAGACTGAAGTGCTGATGGTTGGCCGGCCTTGTCACCTGGGAGACATAGGGACCCCTGTTATTGAGGGGATCCAGCATCCTTTGGTCACTCAGGTTTGCAGTCTTGGGGTGCTCTTGGATCTGTTGCTGTGTTTGGATTGCCAGGTTGTAGCAGTGGCGAGGGGCGTTTTCCACCAACTATATCTGGTGAGATGGCTGCAGTTGGTGCAGAACGCGGCAACCCGTCTTCTCTCAGGGGTGGATCACCAGGAGCACACTACACATCTGCTCCAATAGTATTCCAGGCACAATTCAAAGTCTTGGTTTTGAACTATAAAGCCTTAAATAGCTTGGCTTTCCTGGTATCTGAAAGACCGCCTCCGCCTCACGTCCCGTCACAGCCTCTCAGGTCAGCCAGGAGCGCCTTCTTGAAGTTGCCAGTTACCATCTGCCTGAAAATTTTCTACAGCCAGGACATGCAGAAAGGCATTATCGGTGACTGCCACATGATTATGTAGCTCCCTCCCCTTGGAGGTTTGCCTAAGCCTGAGCCTGTTCATCTTTCAGAAAGGATGTAAGACATTTTTATTTAGCCGGGCTATGGCAGGCAGGGATAGGGTTGGGTCTGGGTGCTAAGCGGAAGGGTGAGGGGGGGGGCTAAGGGGACTTTGAAAGATATTTTTTATTGATTGTAAGATGCCCTGAGTCTTAATGGGAATGTTTGCATATAAATTTAAATAAAATAAGCACAAAGCCTATCCAAGTCAATGGGAGGTCTCCATGACTACCAGGATTTGGGTTGTTGGGGTTGGTAGAAAATGGATACATCACATGCTAAATCCAGTTTCAGATCCCCACTACCATCTCTACACAAGCACTGTTGGCGATGTTCCAGGATTTCATCTGGAAAAGTGACGCTATGAAATGAACACTGAATCCCTTATTTGAGGTTATTATTCTCCTAATTGGCCCAGTAACTGGATGTCCATTTCGGAGTGGAGCTCCGATGTGGTTCAGTTCATGTTTGGTTCGGGGCTGGATCGGTTTGGGGATGTTTGGTTGGAGAGTTGGTCTAATCTAGTTTGTGACGCTCCATTCAGGGTTGTGACATTTATTTCAGGGTTGCTCTGGTTTGTGTTTGGTTGGTTTCAGAGTGTTTTGCGGTGTATTAGGTTCCGCCTGCTTCCTCTCTGATACAGAGAAGTACATAGAACAGGGGAGGGACAATGACTGAACCAAACCACATGTTGATTGAACCGGAAGGAACAAACCGGACTGAAGGATGACTGAACTGAGACAAAGGACCAACCAGACTGCCCCAAATGATGCCTGGACTGAACATAACCAAACCAAACAGTAGCCGACAGCAGAGCAGGCCACATACCCAAACCATTGCAGACTTGGATCATAGCACCTGAATCCAACAGAGACTGCATTCATGTTGGATAGTCCCTTCGCAACTACTCTTTGCGGAGTTGGGTGCCTTCCCATTTTTCTGGTTGCCGACGTTATTCAGAAGCCACCCAGTCACCACCTAGACTCATCAAAACCATGTTGAAAGTTCAAAATCCTCAACCAATGGAGAGTGGGCAAGAGAGGTTGTAATTAGGTGCCTTTCTGTGGTAAGAGAGTCCGTACTCATAAGGTGGCTTTGTAGAGGAAACTGCTGCGTATTGACAGTATTGTCAACATGTAGCGATTAGGTTGGCTAACCTCTAGGCAGATCAATTATCCCCTATGACCAAGAATACAATATTAAAATACACAGCTGTGTGGGTTTACTTACAGTAGCTGCTAGGTACTTTTCCATGGTATAGCAATGCATCTTAATCAGATGGTGAGTGGGTTTAATTAGCTGAAGTATAGGTTTTATTTTTGATTCCTATGACTACTTAATCTAATGGAAACACATTATCTGCTCCAAGGTCTGCAGTTTTCCGATTGTAATTATTGCTTCTCTTAATTGATAGTGCATCGGGGGTTGTGGCTTCAGTACAGGAGCTGAAATATAGCATCGCCTACTTTGAACAGGGCCTTTCATCTGCCAGTATTAAAATGTCCACACCCTCGTCCTCTCAGACAGATGAGCTCAGCCAATTTATTGGAGACCTGTCTTTGCTTTGGTTCATGGAGGAAGCGGATTTCTTAGGGAATAATGAATTTCCAGAGTTCCTGCTGCGACATGCCTGCTGAAGTTGCTCAGGTCATTTCACAAGAGTGTGCCTTCCCAAAGTACCTGGGCGTGCCACTGAAACCAATACATGAATCTTTGAAATGTACAGTTCAGCTGCAGACTATGAAGGCAAATCATTTTAGTATGTTTCCAAAGGTGTCCACAGTTTATAGAAATAAACATGTCCCCTGTCTCTCCCTATACTTCTCCTCACTCATCCATCCTAGACTGTAAGGGACTTGTCTCTAATTAATTACGTTTACGTGACTTTAATGATCACACTGATGCTGGTGGGTACCAACAGCTGTCCTGGGGAATGTTGGGGCACAAACCAGCCTCCCTGGGCACATGCACTGGTTTTCAGGGGTCTTACTTGGAAGTCCTCCAGGACAATTTCTGGTTGAGTATGCATGTGTGCACAGACCTCCAGAATCCTTCAGAAGACTCCAAGACAACGTCCCCCCAGGTTCTTTAAGGCCAGGGAAGACCGACCCCTCACTGGACATTTTTAATCTGACAGGTACAAGGCAGCCCCATGGATAGCCTATCCATTTTGGTTCAAGCCAGAGCTAAAATAAATACCAAAAAAACGGATATACCCATCAAATTTCTGTCACCCAAATAGAACCAAATACTTCAGGTACTTTTCAGTAGGGATGTGAGAACAGAATGCGGTTCAGATGTTCTGACGTTTGGTTGTTTGGTTCGAAACCCGAGTTCGGATTCAGTTGTTCAGTTGGGCGGAGTTCGGTTCGGCCAAGCTTGGCCAAACAGTCGAAAATAGCACTATCGATACCGATACTGATACCGAATTCTAAGATTTTTTTCAGTAACGGTATCATTTGGCCCTGAAACTACCCCTGGTCTCCACCCCTGGTGCCAGGAAGTCTGCTCCTCAGCTGCCTCCCCCTTCCAGTCACATTTTTCCCACCCGAATGAGCTTCCCACCCAAAGTCACGTTTTTCCCACCCCCGAACTCATCCGAACTCACCTGAACATGACCAAACTGTTCGGCCACTTCCGACTTCGGTTCGGACGTTCGGTTCGGATGTCCGAACAGACTGAGTTCGGTCCAAACTCCGAACATCCAAACCGCGTTCGTACATCCCTACTTTCCGGTACCCAAACCCAAATACCAGCAATCAGTTCATCAAAATATTGATTTTGTCCTGATTTCATCCTAATTTTTCCCAGATTTGGGGAGTTTTTTTGGTATTATTTTATTGGGGGGGTATTTTGGTATTTTGATATACCGGTTATCAGTATTTTGAGTACTTGAACGGTATTTCGGTACCAATTCGGGCACTGAAATACTGGCAACCAGTATACCAAAATAAGGATTTTGTCCCGATTTCATCCCAATTTTGTCCTGGATTTGGGAAATTTGTGGGGGTATTATTCCACTTTGGTAGGGGGGTGTAATTTCAGTATTTCGGTATACTGGTTATCAGTATTCCGAGTACTCCTTAACGGTATTTGGGTACTGCTGATTCAGAAATGGTACCCAAAAATGCAGGTATTACTCGCGGGCACCAAATCCTGTCCCCATTTCAGGTTTAGTGCTTTGCTTAGTTACAGGGGACAAGTGGACCCTGAATGACTGGACAGCAGAGGGGGCATCAGTGGGGCCGAGGACCTAGATACAGACTGATTGGATAAGATCCACCGGCACCAGCAAGGCCCTTCCACACCCCCAGCCATCCAAACAGCTCTTGTTCCATTCCCACCGTCACAAGAAATATACGTAAATGTGATGTGAGTGCTTATTTCCCCTTTCACTTGTCTGCTTCTATTAAAATGATGTTCAGAGCTGAGGAGCAGGCAGCGGGGTGAGGAGGCACTCGGCATGGAGATTTTATCATACGAGTGGGTTGAGCTGCGTCCTAGGGCTGCTTGGCTCTCCTGAATTCCAGCGGGAGATTCCCCTGTGCCCTGGGCAAAGCAAGGAAGAGGTAGGTGGCAAAGGCTCCGACTTCTTGGAAGAATATTTACCCTGGCTCCTTTGCGCCCAGCCCACATGCCTCATCAGCAAGGAGCTCCAGCTTCCTCCCCGAGCCCTATTACAGGGTGACGGATCAGATAATGTACGCTAAGCAAATGCACAAATAATGGGAATCAGGGCTGGCACGGAGCACTGAGGTGTAAAAAAAAAGCAATTTGAAGCATTCAAGGGAAATGCCAGTGTCTCTGCCACATGACGGCTTGCGGGGACGACAGCCCCTCTGCAGCTGGCAGACCAGCACTGGCCACAGGGGAGGACTGGAGCAATAAAACTACAGCTGAAAGGGATCTGGGGATGAATCTTCCTTTCCTGGGACCAGCAGGTGGGGCTTGTGGGCAGGGCTGGCCTGAGGATTTGTCAGGTCCAAAGTCAAGGTAAAATGGGGGCAAAGGGGGGGGGGGTTGGTGGCCACACCCTCTTTGGAAAAGGCGGTCATGTTTGGGGCCTACTGGGAGGAAGTGGCTCCCCCTTGATTCTTCCCTCATGAAAACGGAAATGAAATGAATGATGTCCCTTCTGCACACCCCTAGTAATAACGCCACTCTAGTCACCGCTAGCCAGACCTCACCTGGAGTGTTGTTGTGTCCAGTTTTGGGTGCCTCATTTTGAAAAGGACTTTAACAATTTGGAGTGGGTACCGAGGATGGGGACAAAGATGATAAAGGATCTTGAAAACGAGACTTCTGAGGAAAGGTTGAAAAAACTGGATATGTTTAGCCTAGCAAAGAGGAGATGAAGGGGAGAGATGATAGCAGGCTTCAGCTATCTAAAGGGCCACCACCAAGCAGCTGGCTAAGATGTATTCTGCGTGGCTAGTCCCAGCAGTAGGTTCGAGAGGGTAGGTGAACACCAGCCACAAGCTGAGGGTGGCAGGACTACGCTTGCTTGCAACTTTAGCCAGTCAGGGTGAATCCCCACCACCTGCAACTTGACTGTTTGGGTGTACAGAGGAGCAGGAAGAAGCAAGGCAGAGAGCAGTTGGAGTTAACAGACCATCTCTCGAGGTAGCACTCATCCTCAGAAAAATCTGCCCTTTAATCTCTCTGCGTCCCTGATCCCCATCTGGAAAATCCTCCTCTCTGGGCTTCATGGTAGGAACTCTCTTTAATTATATTTAGGTGCAACATCCAGCTGGATGAGCCCTTGAGATGTTTCTGACAGCTGAAATGGTTACCCAAATTAGTACCTGTGGGTAATACTCACATTTCCGATTCGATTACTATGTCAGGGACCCAACAGGCTACCTGAAAAGTTGGTAATTTCCATTACTGATGTCCTGGCGACCGATCAGTAAACCAAGATGGAAAACCAAAAAAAATCAAGTTGGAAACTCCAAAAATTGGGACCAGAAGTCTATATTCCGGGACCCAAAACTGATATTCTGGGACCATAAGTGGATATTCTTACAACTAATAATAATTTCTATAGCACTACTGGGCATACACAGCGATAGAGCTTTATGGTCAGAGATTTTCAAAGACAGGTCCCTGCCCAGGTGGGCTTACAATCTAAGATGGACTAGGGTACAGGGAACATGAGGACAGACAGACAGACACACACATGTTCCCATTTTACAGATGGGGAACTGAGGCTGAGAGGTTGTGAGTTGCCCAAGGCCACCCAGTGAGTTCATGGCTAGGGTGGGATTCTGGGAGTGGAAGCTGATATTCCGGGGCATTGGGCATTTTTACACACATGTTAAAGTTCTGGATGTTTCAATCTTCTGGGTTTACAAGTCCAGAAGTAAGTTCCTGGATGCATTCTTCACACACACACTGCCCTGAAGCAGCCTAAAGTAGCCGCAGCTGTAGACGTGACAGGTTGCCATGGAAATCAAGTGGCCACAGCTGCCTGCAGCAAAGCAGTTTACCAGGAGAACCTTTTACACACAAAAGTTCTGGGAGAAGTTTCACACAGAAGTTCAAAGAGCCAGATGTTTAAGATCTGGGTGAGTGATTTAGACACAGAAAGTTCAGGATGTAACAGCAAACCTGCAGGAGAAATGTGTGTGTAAAAACACCCAGTGTGTACCTGAATCAAACATGAACCAGGTACCGATTAGTACCCAAACATTGCGGGTCAATTCGAGTTCCGGAAATTTGGCAAGTATAGTACCCATTTTTACGGGTCCTCGTTTCAGGTCTTGTTGCTGACAATTCGTTGGTAAATAATAAGGGAAGCCAATCTGCAAATGAGAGGCAGATGTTACTTTCTCTTTTTTTTGCAAAGTCAAATTTGCTACGCTTCATTCACTATCTCACCGAATTCTGCCGCTGAAGGATTGTGTTTGTACATAAGCACTCGCACATGGACATCTTTGTGGTCGAGGATTGCTCTGTCTACTTGGCTAGACACCCCACAGAAAGGAGACACCTGATCCCATTTGCTATGCAGTCGCTGCGGCGGCGGCACTGTGCTGATCTTGCAAACAGACTTGCTGGCGTGCATGCATCTCTGCATGGGGGCATGTCCTTGCAGTTGGTGCCTGTCGCCTGCTCCCTGTCGCCCATCTCCTGCCCAATCATTGAGCCTTTAGGCCGTACAAGTTCCCTCTGCCCTTGTTTCCAGTTGCGCCCTTGGTGTTGCAGCCGTGGCTGCTCTCTGTTTCCGTGAACCTCTCTTCTGCATGGAAGATCATATCTGAGATGACAGTGCTACACTCTAGCTCCTTTGCTGCCTCCCTCTCCTTTTGTAACATTCATTAGCCGCAGCTAGTGGCAAGGCCGAGACATTAAACCAGGGTTGTTCTCAACCTCTGAATGTACAGGCTAACCTTAGCTCCACGATCCATGCAAGTCTGCACCCTCCCACTTCCCCTCAAAGGGACAATAAGTCCTCACCTCTACGCCCCAGACATCCAGCTCAGCACCGGAGCTCCTCGTTAGCTTGGCAGAATCAACATCTGTCTCCTTTATGATGTCTGTTTACATTGGGAAATTTCTGGGGAAGCACTTTATTGTTAAAAATAAAAAGGCAGGTTATAAGAGGCTTGGGATTTCCCTGGACAAGGCTGTGTATTATTTAGAAATCACAGAACTTTCAAGTTTAATAGATCACTAGCCTGCAGCCATCATGGATTTTTACTGACATCTGAATGGGTCTTACATAAACAGCTCAGCTACATGAAGAAATAAAAATCGGGAAGAGACAGACGCTGGGCCTAAGTGAATCAGGAGGGTTCGCGCCCTGGCATCTCAGCTACTCAGACCTTGGTTGCAACCCACGCACAGGGTTGCCCGAGTTTAAATATGCTTAATTATACTAATATCCTCGTTCCTGCTGGCGAGTTTCACAAAGCTAGTCCACTCGCCTGCCTCTGCCAGCTCCTGCTCTGCTCTTACTCAACTGTGGAAGGAACCTTGTGATATTTCTTGCCCCACGTCACTAAAACAGGTTTTGTAATAAAACTGCCGGGTGGGAAAAACAAAAGACTCTCTGGGACAGGGACACCGTGTCAAAATTGAAGGGAATTAGAGCTGTAACCCTAGAGGGATGATGAAGGCTTCCATGGGTCCCTGAGGACTAAAGCATCTTGGTAAAATAACGTATCTAAGTAGCACAGGGATGGGTGACCGTGCTCTGAGAACAGGATTTCGGGGGGAAAGTCCCAGGGCTGAAGACGTGGCGCTGGGAAAAGCCCCACAACTTCAGTAAAATAAAAGGAGGGCAAAAGGCAGAGGCCATTTTACTGCCCTTCTGGGTCACGTTCTGATGGAGAGCCGATTCAATATAGTCGGGTCTTACTAGCCCTGAAGCATTCACACAAACAGAGAACTAACCAGTATTGAGGAGTAGGAGGGTGTTTTTTTGAAAAATCAGGGGTACATACCCCTGATTGGGTTTGTATTTTGAAGACGCTGTTCATGTGAACACATCAGTGCAAGAGTACTGATCACAGGGGGCGGGGGGGTCAGCCACACGAGCTGCAGGAGACTGGTCCGCGTACGGCCCCCTGGTGGGCAATCGCTGCCACCACACTTTGAGCCCATGGGCAGAGCTGGCCACACGCTCTACTCCCCTGTGGCCATCAACGGTTGTTGCACACCCCGGGCGGGCCAAAGATATAGTCACATGGGTCTGGTGGCCCCGTCTCCTGCCATGGTGCAGGATGGGGCCTGCTGCAGCTGTTGGGGGATGGAGGGTCACGCACGCTTCTCCCGCCGCCTAACAACTGATCGGGGGTGGGCTCTGGATTCCTCCCTTCCACCCCAGTGAGCTGCTTGTGGGGCAGACCGGGGGGGAGAGGAGCCTGGAGTAAGCGTGTGCCTTCCTCCTAGGCCCCCTCCCCTGATCAGCTGCTTGTCGGGTGGATTGGAGGGAGGGGATCCTGGAAAGAGGACACACACTCTTCCTAGGATCCACTCCCTGGATCCACCCGACAAGCAGCTGATCTGGGGGAGGGGGCCTGGGAAGAGGAGGTGCGTTGTCTTCCCGGTTCCCAGCTGTTAGGCGGATGGAGGAGCTGAGATTCGATCCACAGACCCCCCCACCCCATCAGTGGCAAGCAGGGCTGCACTACCCATCCATCCAGATGAGTTGCTCCACCTGGGGCAGCTTTACCCCACTTGGGGTAAGACTGCTCCGCGACACGTCCTCGGAAAGAGCATCAAGCTGCTTGCCCGATCCCCCAGGGCAGGGGGAACGAACATCTGGTGGCCCTTGGGGGCACACGAGCCACTGCAACACATGGCTCATTTGCCCAGGGAAGGGTAAGGCTACCTGAAG